>ML782390.1:525440-557324 GCA_009831015.1 Picea engelmannii | reverse complement strand
TCCAGCTTCCAATGGATCATTTTTATTAAATTGCTCAAAGTGCTCAAAAACATGTCTTACAGTGCTCAAAATGACAAACTGACTGCTTCAATGGCTCCGCAACGTCCCAAAACCCCTGTCTGGGCTCTTTCGGCTCCTGAAACAGTCGAAAAATGAAGAAGATAGCCTCCTTGAAGCCTCACCTTCTTCTTTGTTGTCTCTGGTTCTACAATCTGCACCCTTGTTCTCCAAACCTGGCACACACGCTCATTTAAGCTGAAAAACCAAGACCCGTACGCAACCGCGCACCGGTACAAACCGTAGAACGGTTAGGGCGCCTCCAGCCCCTAACCGCCTCGGCACTGGGCCACATGGCCATAAGACCAAAGGCTGGGCGCAAAAAGGAGTTTAACCGTCCAACCGTACAAACTTCCGTTTGGAAAATCCGCGCCAATGTAAATACGTGGGTCGGGGTTTCAAACCCCACGCAACACATAAAAAATACATTACAAATATATATTGCAATGTAATGTGTTTGCAATAGAATATAAATATGAATGCGCACGCGCCAACATTCGGTTCAATATAAATATATGGGTCATATTACATTTGCAATGAAACCGTGGGTCGGGGCTTATGCCCCGGCCCGCCCCCTTTTCCGCCATAACAAAACATCAACTTTAAATACGAGTGCAATGGGTTATGTAACAAGGAACAATGGCGGGGCTAATGGCTAGCGGAGTGTTTGTTAAGTCTTGGCATAGAGAGGGAGGTCCCGGGTTCAAACCCGCGGACTCCAACAATATTTTTTACACATAACCAAATTAATCAAAAATGAAGAGACACGTGTCAGCACCCAATTCGCTGACAACTGTCCAATGCAAATATGCCATGTCTGCCCTCTGCCACGTCAGCATGATGGTACAGCCCTCCACATGGCCGTACGGACTGTACGGACAGGTACAGTCAGCACCCCAATTTTTTTCCTGTTTGACTTGGCGATCAAATCGCGATATCTCCTCCATACGGACTCCGTTTTTGAAAATAAATATACCACCGGAATCGGGAAAACGAGACGGATGCAATGGCACTATTTTAGTCTCAATCCAAACACTTTGAAAATTGAGTAAATTTTGATCCCCTGATCAACGCCCTTGCCTTAACGATTGGTGTTTCTCTATATGGTGTGGATGACGATAAACAACTATAGGAATCGGTCCTTTTTTATTGAAATCAGAAACATGGTCTTCCTTTGATTCAATGATCATCTTGGCTTCTTTATTGCTTCTTTCATGGGGATTTATTTCATGTCTTTCTATAGAATTTAACTCGGATTAAACTTCAGACTCTACAATAACTTCTTTTCTTTCCCCCATGGGCCCTTCTTTCTTATTAAGAGACACATCCTGCAATGTAAAAAAAAATTCTTTTACCAAAGATTCACAAACTTTTTTTCCACATTAATATTAACTGTACCAATTGTTGGAATCCAAGGATATCCAAGAACAACATCCACATCATTATATCAATGCCACAAAAATTAGAATGCAAGACATGTTTATCCATAGTGAGCTTCAAATCTTTAAAACATTGAACACTTTGATCGTCAACCAATTTTATTTGGATATTCTTTGTAGGAACTTGCAATCTATTAACCAACTAAACATTCATAAAATTTGTTGGCGGCTTGGTTTCAAATAAACAATAATATTTTCTTGTTGAATGCATTCATAAACCTATAATATAGAGTTCCCACATGAAAAGAAACCCTTGGTGTTCTCTGTATCCTTTTGTTTAACATGAAAGCACCTATCTAAGAATACTTTTTCAAATTATCTATTGAAGAGTTCCATCATCGCTCTATAGTTAAGAGATTTCCACCAAATGTGAGCATCAATCTTTAAATTATCAGGTATATGTAAGCACCAAAATATTGGATATTTAGACTTCATCCATTTTATATAGTCTTCAATAATAGTGTCATTAGTGTTCCGTATAAAAAACATTTTTGATTGGAAGAAAATTTCAACAAAAAACTAGGGTTTATAACTTATTGTGCAAATAGTGTGGGGTTTTCTGAAAAACCATGAAAATTTACCGAAATTAAAATGTTGATAACTTCACTTCCTCGACAATTTTTCAATCGATGTTTTTTCTCATATTGGGTCTTTTTCCAAGAGGAATTGAAATATCCAATTATTTTATGAATATTTTGAGGAGAAAGTTTCATAATTGAGTGAGAAGTGTGTTGTCCCCTTTTTTCCTTTTAAAAAATATGCAAAATGAACCAAAAATTTATTCCTTTCTTTGGCCAAGGAAAGATAGTTGATACCAATTGTTAAGTTCCTAAATAGATCTACGAATATAACTTGAGTAATAACTCTTAATCTAACCAAGAATACACCAAAATATTCAACACAAGAAATAGTCAAAACCCTTAAGGCAGGGTAACACCATATATTAATCCTTAGGGAAGGATAACACTCCTCAGGCAACCCTTTCCTTCTACAATAACAATATTCTTGACTATGTTTAAATATATTGCTTCCACTTCTTTATATAAGATTCTCTATATCTCCTACAAACATTCTAGAGAAGGAATATTGTAGTAGATAGAACCTTTTAAAAAAATTTCTCACTTTTAATGTGTTCACACTATTACATGGACCCTATTTAATAATATAATGGACCTATTCCACATTACATTGAATGGCCTTCGGCCTTCTCACTTTTATTTTGTTCACACTATTAGATGAGTCGTATTTAATAATATAGTGGACCTAGAACACCTTACATATCATCGCCTCCACTAATAATACATAACCACACTCCCATTGGGTACCTCCCTAGGTACCCCATATTACCTCCCTAGGTATAATACAACTCGTATGACACGATAATGGTTGTTGCATCATTTCATGGAGGGAGATGAATGGATTATTGAAATTATTGAAAAACCAAGGGGAATGATGATATTTATAATAAAAAAAAATTGTCTTTCAAAAATTTGGTTAACAGGCATACTTCGATCCACATTTACATCACTTAAACACTTCTTTGTACTAATATTTATTCGTTTCTTCCACACACTATAACAAATGTGCCCTACATCTTTTGTAATTAATAATCCTCGGGGAAATTTAGCTCATAGAGTGAACTAATCACATTTTCTAGATGTATGAGTGGCATCTTGTATCAATGTAATAATGTTTTATCTCATGATGCACATAAAAAACTGTGAGATACTTCATTAGTATCACAAGTGATCCAAGGGAACCAATGGCCATCATGATAAAATAATGCTTTATCTAACATCAATGACATATGTTTCTAAAATGATAACATATATCTCAAGTGGTGTGACAAGGGTATGGACCGTCGATGGAAGATATAAAAGGGTTATTGATTATGAAAACAAACTAATAGCAATTCAATCTATGTGTGAACCTTGGAATGTTGTTGAGGTATAAAAGTTGTGCATTGAAACAATGGGAATAATTTTCATATAAAGACTGTATACGGGACACACCTATCATGATATATTAGAATAAGTGACCTTGAAGAACAAAATGAGCAATATGGATCACATTTCAAGTGCTTATTTATAATGTGTGGAAGTGTATGTTCCATGGGAAAGTTTATCGAGGGTAAACATTGCTTACATGACTAATTCCTCATGATGGATAGACATGCAATTTTTCTTCAATTTTTCGTTGAATATATGATCATTTTGGGCCTACACACATATTTAGATGAAAGGATAACAATGGATAAATATAGATCACATTCATTCACGGATAAATATAGATGTTTCAAGCAATTCCATTGCACCAGTTTACACTAAAATCTTAATGATGAATGTGATGGTGGAAATAGTTCCAAGCTACCTTGGAGTTGGTGTTTAAATTATTTATGCTATTATTCTATCGCTGACATGTTGTGGATGTCATGTCATGCAATTCAACCTATGAATCCGTTGATATTGATACCATGAGGGGTTGTGGATGTCATGTCATCCAATTCAACTTATCAATCCATTGATGTTGATACCATGAGGAGTTGTGTTCGTAAATGTTCAAAAAATATTCTTTCATGAGCTTCTAAACATCCATCACCTCTATTTTTATAACTTACAACAACGTCATCATATTAGTGTAATCCCTTAAATTTAGTGCAATATGATTTTAAAGTTCTATATATAAATTATTTATTGTTATATTAAAATATAAATTAAAAAAATAAACACTTAAAAAAATAGTAACTATAAATATTTATCTCATTTTAAATTATCTTATCTGAATTAATAAACATATTTAATTAAATTAATTTTAAATTATCTTCTCTAAATTATTTATTATATTTACGCCTAAAGGGTACACCTATTGACAATGGGCCTATTTAATAGGGGTTTAGTACTTAATAAGTTTTCTATGGACATGATTAAATATGGCTGGAATATTCTTAGTAGTCACACAAAATAAATGGCTATGATTTCAATCATTAACTTCCTAGCTATTATAAAGACATCAGTTTATGTGTTTACTTTTTTACATTTACCTAATCATATTTAAAAATTACTTTGATAGCTAAATGATTACCACTTAAGTGATTAACAGAAATTAAAATATTAACACCAAATAAATGAAGCTCAAGTGTTTATTTGTTAATCAATAATAAAATTTAATAAATTCTTTACCAGCCAATATCTTTAGGCCTTCTCCAGCTGCTATATTAGCGGCTGTGCTAGTTATTATATCATTTTAAGGTAACTTATTATAGCTTTTATATGAAAAATTATAAAAATTAGGTTTTACATAGATTGTGTGGTACTTGAGCGCTCGGTTTATATTCATATCTTTTATTAATTTTTTTTATTAAAATTAGGGTTTACATCAGATTGAGTGCTACTTGATCGCTTGGTTACATATGAGTTACAACGGGAAACAACTAAATTTTGTTACATATGAGTGACAACGGGAAACAACTAAATGTTGTAACTGACAGTCGTGATGTCGAGAAAAGACGTTGGAAAAGTATCCGTAAACATGCATAGATGTAGTTGAAAAAGTATCCGTAAACAAATTGAAGATCACACTCAAAACTACATTTCATTTCATGCAAAAATAGAGGTCTTGTAGATAATAAGCGCTGTAGTTTTATAGTTTTTAATAATGTACAGAGGACGTAGAGAAAAGTCATAACATTCCAAACTGTTACAAAGATTAAACGCTGCACACAGACAATACTTTGTGCAGTTTTATATAGGGCAACAATGTACGGAGGACGAAAACTGCAAATACTGGTCCAGGTGGAAACACTGGTTTTAGGTTTTAACAGATTCAGGTCTATAGCTATATTATAGTTGCTGATATTGAGATGTGCGAGTTGTTCGTAGTAGTAGCACGAGGAATAATGACGAAATCAGGAACTTCGTTGTCGCTTCATGCACACAAAACAGCTGCACACAAAACATAATTAGTTCCGTAATCAGCCATGAAACATAATGAAAGTAAAATAAGACATGAAGAGTATTGTATAATATCTGCCATATTCAAAACAGAATAACGCACCTAAACAGAAGGTTGCTCCCCCGTTTTTAAGAACTCGAAGATTTGTATTTGGGAAAAGGCACCTTGCCTTCTTCAATGGAATTCAAGTCTTCTAAGAGAATCTCATAATGCCTTTTGACTTCCTCCGGGGATTTCCCAGTAACCATAGAAGCCACATTGTGCCAACGGTCAGGCGTGTCTTTGTCATAGATAGCTAAAGCCTTCTCGAACTGCTTGTTTTGTTGGGAAGTCCAGTGTGTTCCAGTATTACTGGAAGAAGGCCTTCCTGATGAAGAAGCAGGCTGACCAGCCATATTACTCTTAGGTTTAGTACTGACACGTTCAAGCAAAAGAAGTTCAAAGGAAAAGTTTACCAAGGGACGAGAATGCTGCACTTGGGTATCAACAACAGTAACAGGTAACAAACAGAATGGCCTGGAACATATATTCTGTGTGAAAACACACAACTTAGATTCTTTGTAGAAACAACAAACAACCAACCTATCAAACGATCTAGGACCAAAGATAGAATGGACTGAACTCAATATAATCCTAGATAAACACCAGTGACAAATTATCCTTTGAGACTAGATACAATTCCAGAAACAACGCAAAGATCCAATTAATAGAAATGCTACAGGAGTATATAGAGGGTGGGAATTTAATAGAATTCTAGTTAAAATGAGAAGGAATCCATTGAGAAAATCTGATACAAAAATCTGAGTAAAAGAAAAACACAATATGTGAAGTTTGTAATAAAATCAAAGTAAAGACCTAAAATCGAGAAATGAGGACTAAAACGTATTTCGCACTTCCTCCAAATGCTGAGACGGACAATAAAATCAGTAGAATTTAAGCAAAAAAAGAGAGAGAATTGGACATAACAGGAGCTCTGAAAGGCATTGCAATTGACGTTCCAAGCAAGAGCTGTTGGACGCCATGACCTGGTGTGTCCTTAAATATAGAAGGAGCACGGGTTCTGTAATATTCAGCCAGTTGTCGAATCTCTGATGGAGTACACTAAAGGTATACAAACCACACGGTGGATTCTGAATCCAGAGAATAGGATGCCGTTGTCTACTGGACAGTATCCACCAACAGGATTCATGTTCAGCTGCACAAATTAACAACACTTCAATATCACATAGAGAGAAACAAATAAAACACTACTTACAGTAGCGCTAATGTCAAAGTTCAAGAATATTGGTTTGTTGTAATAAAAGTTTATTATCATGATAAAAATAATTAATCTATATTTTTGTCACTCTGGACTGAAGTTAGATGAGGTTAAAATTATAACAGGCTGTTGTGTCAGATTGGGCAGTAGTGATTGGCTTTATTCAAAGGAAAGAAGCTCCTTGAACAGTTTTTTGGGATTGATTTTGGTTGCTTCATTATAATTTAGTTGATTCCTAACTGTTAGGCAGAAGGTATCGGGATATTTGGAAATAACTACAGTTTTTCTAAATATAATTCAATGCATAATTAACACTTATAGTTTTTTTTAAAATATATTTCAATGCATTATTAATACTTATAATAAGTGAATTTTATAAAATATAGTAATAGTTTTTTATAATAATAATAATTTATTTATAAAATCATAACCCAATTACATCAATTGCAATTGATATGTGAGATTCTTTTGTTTGAAAGATAAGTGATTTCCTTTCTTAAAATCTATAAATATAAATAATTGTTTTTAACTATTAATATTAAACTTTAAAAAATAAATACTTATTCTTAACCATTGATATTATGATACTTTGGGAATCTGAAATTTAAAATAAACTTCAACGTGTAAGTAAATCAGAATTCCTCTCTAAAATATTAAATACTACTTATGGTTCTGTCAGATGGACTGGGACTAATATTCCGTGGGATACTCATCCCCACAAGCGTATCATGAAAATTCAAGTTCTTAATGTGCAAGTATAAATCTCCTGGGCCTCGACCTGGAATCTAAAAGTGGACATAGGCGTGCTAGTTTGGAGAGAATTCTCCTTATCCCCACAAGCGTATCATGAAAATTCAAGTTCTTAAAGTGCAAGTATGAATCTCCAGGGCCCGGAATCTAAAAGTAGACATAGACGTGTTAGCTGGAATATAAAGATTGCTTGTGTGAATCTAGCGGGACATAATTCTCTTATATCAATATAATTTGTGTGAATCTCGCGGGCCTGGAATCTAAAAGTAGACATAGACACGTACACTACCGCCGCTTACTTCTTCTACATGACTGCCTTCGCACTCAACCTCCTCATCAGTGCCTCCTTTTGATGAATGGTGCACAGCTCGTTTGGTCCGTTTGGGTTTCAATCCTATAAAAGATAAAAGGTAAGTGAATAAAGGTTTAAATTGAAGTATCAATTTTCATACACATGGTGAGAATTTTGATGTTTGATAATGACAGGAATTTTTATCAAATAATAATTACATTAATATTATTTAAATTCTTTTAGTAAATGTAGATGATTTAGTGTAACATGTTGGGCAGCGGAAGCAAAATAAGACATAATAACCAGAGCATAAGTAAGATCAAACAACCATTAAACCAAACACAACAAATCCACAATTTGACTTATTAATTTATGTGGAAATCCAATGAGGAAAAAACTACGGGAAATGATAATCCGTATTCTTTTATCTTCTCTCACAATACCATTACGTGAACATGTCTGCAGGATTCACTCCAATATGGATCATTCTATCTCCATTAGTAACATGTCTAATAAACCGATGCACTTTTTCAAATCTCATGAATCATAACGACATACCAAATCACTGCAACCATTGTAGGTGATACTTGTATTTCTGTGTTTGAACCACCAATTTCAATTTCACCTGGTTTTGCCATGTGAAATGTTGACCATTTCTCCATCGCAATCATCGAACTTGCTACTAGCATATAATACTCTAGACATATAAGCCTTTTCTTCTTCATCAATTAGGACATAAACTTGAAGAGAACTTACAATGGAAAACCAAAGGGATTTTACGAGTTTCACATTATTCATAGTGAATTTCCTGAGTATCTTCACCACATCCTTCTGTTATAATAACCAAGCTTACCATATTTCCTGTCTCTGTGTATTTTCATGCCCAAGATTTCTTTTGTTGCTCTGAGATCCTTCATAACAAATACCCTAAGCAACCGAGCCATGTTGACCTCAACCATACTTGTGCTTGCAACAAGCATAACATATAACACCAAGATAATGAATATACCATAAACATAATGTTTATACTCACTTCCTGTAAAATTTGGCTCACCATGAAGGAATCAAACATCTTATACCATTTTTCTAGCATGTTTCAAGCCATAGAATAATTTTTGAGTTTGCAAACAAATATTCTATTGAGATTCTGAACTAACCTTTATGGTTGTTTCATATACATCCCCTTATCCAAAACAATCCATGTAAAATAGTTTTAACATCTAGTTGTATTATCACAACGAGTGCTAACACAACACGAATAGAAACAAGATTTTAACAATTGGTGAGAAACTTTCATGGAAATCAATACCTTCCAAATACCTTTTTGCTAACAGTCATGCAATGAACCTTTCATTTTTTACTATGTTTGATTTTAGAAAAGGAGATACATCAAACATTGCATCTATGTCCATGATAATTCTGTGGGTAGTAGGATTCCACAGTCTACACCCCTTAACATCATCACCATATCAAAGATCTACCTGTTTGATCTTAGATTGCTCATAAAACACATAAGCATTACAACCGAATAATTTAACATTTGATTAACTACCAGATGACCTATTCATACCTCTTCAATTATTTTTCAACTGATGGTGACCGAGTTACCAAATAGAAAAACCGCTTATGTCCACAAGTATTGTTGTAACTTGGCATTAGTGAACATGCATATTTGATCTCAACTTTGTTGCAATACTTTCCAAGTTCCATGGATATGAGCTTACCTTCATCATATATTCTCAAACACTTGATTGACCTGCCAACACATGAGCCTTTCTATAGACTCACCTTTCTAAACTGGACACACTGCTCCACCTCAAACTTTGCATTCTAACAACTTTGACCAAATCCGACCAAGCCGACCAAGTAAGCCTTCACCACTTACCTCGAGGCCCATTTACATTGGAGATCACCAAGCCTTTTATAGCCTTCATTACA
Source organism: Picea engelmannii (assembly GCA_009831015.1). Lineage (NCBI taxonomy): Eukaryota > Viridiplantae > Streptophyta > Pinopsida > Pinales > Pinaceae > Picea > Picea engelmannii. Next base: position 547,639 of record ML782390.1, on the reverse strand, counting down.
TGTAATCCATGGACACAATAGACTTTTCATACGTGCCCTAATAAACCAAGGGTACGCATGCCTATCCAAGTCTTACAGGCATATGTCCATTTACATGCAATCAATAATTTCTACAACTCCAAAGTAAATACAATTTATTTTTTCTTCATGGTGACTCAACCATTACCGCTCGTAATGTTTAATGTTTCCTTGTTGTACAAGCAAATCATACATCTTGAGCTTCCATAGTGCAAAGTTAGTTTTACCACTAAATTTTTCCACCTCAAACTTGGAAGTGTGCACTTTCACCATTAACAAAAAAAAAAACTACAAAACCATTACTTATAAAACCAAATCTTCTAAAACCAATCTTAAGATTCAAGATTAACCCAAAAATAAAAATGTTAATTTAAAAAGATTTAAGCCAAAATATATAATATATTATATAACTTCAAATCTTTTAAGTAAAAAACCATCCTCCACTTCATTTATATAATATTACAAATGCTTTCATACCTCTCTCAAACTCTGTGCATATACCTTAAGTTCAATGTTTTTCCACGAGAATCGCTCCACAAGTTATTGTTGTTATCACGCCTTCTGCACGCAGTAAGGATCAATGAATATTGACTTGGAAATAATGGAGAAAGCGTCAGTTGAAAGCACCAGTTGTAAGTGTGAGTTATAAGCATCCGTTATAAGCTTCAGTTGTGAGAGTCAATTGTAGGCGTGTTAAGAGTCAGTTCTTAGTTAAGAGTCTAGTTGTCTTTGGTTTGCATGTAACCAACTTGGTAGATTCTTTTATAAAGATGTAATCCGTCTTCATTGAATAATACAGAAGTGTGCGTAGCCTCACCGGTTGTTTGTTTCTCATATTTTATCTTGGTATCAGAGCTTCAGAGGTGCAGACTCCCAGCAGGCCAGTGAAGCATGAAAGCACTTGCACGAGCCGACTGCATATCATTTCGAGGAGGAGCGTGGAGTTTGACAACAAATATTGAAGCGTGCAGCGTAAGCTTGGGAGAAAGCTTGAAAGTTTTGAATGCGTGAGGCTCGTGTGTGAGCTTGGGAGAAAGCGTGAAGGTTTTGAATGCGCGAGGCTGGTACGTGCGGGGTTTTCATGCATGAATGCATGCGTGATTTTTTGAGATCCGGTGCATGCATGGAGTTTGATTGCATGTGTGTGAAGCTTTGCATGCGTGAAGTTGAAGGAAGGGCTCTTTTATTAAAGTGAATCTCTTTTTGAAGTTTATTAGAAGAGGATATATTTTTTAACCAAAATGGAGATATGAAAGGATAAAGGATATCATAGCTTAGCTTAGTGGATGACTATTGATTTCTAAGTGGATGCATGTGTATTTAAATCAAAAAGAGGAAAAAAAAATTTAAGAAATTTATCTTTTTTTTTATATATATATAAAGTGGTGTGAGGCTTCTATAGGTGAAGAGGGAGTTATAAGTCTTTTAAATAGTGAAGTGGCTATTTAAAAAGTGAATATTTTGGATACTAAGGTGCATGCATGCATGATTTAAGCTAAGAACAGAGGTAGATTTGGACTAGTGGATCCGAAGGCAGAGCGACAGATTGCTCAGCACAAGAGAAAATTTGACAAAAAATTGCATATCTTTGGTGACTCACATGCAAAGACTAACTTGCAGAGATGGTGAATCCTCTAGCAGAGACCTACCTCAACGATGCAAACAAGTTAGATGGCTCAAACTTCATTAACTGGAAATTCAAGATGCAGACGCTCATGGAGGGCTATGGTGTCTGGAATATTGTGAAGGGAACTGAACTGAAACCTGATGCGGCTGCAGGTGCAACAACAACACAGATCCATGATTGGGAGAAGCACAAAAATAAGGAAGAGGTATTGTTCCGCATGTCTGTTAAAGATAACATAATTCCACATATTAGAGATGCTACAACTTCTGCTGCAACATGGACAACTCTTAAAGCATTGTATGAAACTAGCAACACAAATCGCATTTTGTTCCTGAAAACTAAATTGCTAGGCATTAAGATGGATGGAAATGAATATGTTAGTTCATTTTTGGGTCGCATACATGGGTTTACTTCCTTAGACAAAAAAGTGATGTTTTCAAGTACTTTAAGGAGTTCAGAACCATGGTGGAAAAGCAGACAGGAAAATCCATCAAAATCCTCTGTTCAAATCAAGGAGGAGAGTATAAATCAGGGGACTTCAACAAATATTGCAAAGATAATGGAATAGTAAAGCAGTTTACAGTACCTCACACTCCACAGCAAAACAGAGTCGCTAAAAGGAAAAAAAAAACTATGGTAGAGTGTGCATGCAGTATGATGAAAGGTAAGAATCTCTCAAATGCATTTTGGATTGAAGCCATAAATACTGCAGTTTATTTAAAGAATAGAAGTCCAACAAGGTGTCTTGATAATGTTACTCCTTTTGAAGCCTTGTATGGCTCCAAACCTGCAATTAATAATTTGAAAGTATTTGGGTGTAAGGCTTTTGCACATATTCCATAGGAGAATAGGAGGAAATTGGATGCTAAAGCCACTAAATGTATTTTCATTGGGTACTGTTCTGAATTTAAAGCATACAAACTGTTTGATCCTGCTACTCACAAAGTATTTGCAAGTAGAGATGTACTTTTCCATGAGTAGGAAGCAGGAAATCATCACGACAACAGTCATGAGGAATGGTAGAGACTTCTTGATGAAGGAGTTAAAGAAGAGTAGCAACAGTAGCTACCCACACAACAACATCCATCCCCGCAACGACAGAAACAACCATCCCTGCAACGACAACATCATCAACAACAAGAAGGACTCTGTGATATGGACAATTCCAACAGTCACAGTTCACCTACAGGTGAAGATAGATCTTCACAAAGTGGGGAGGAAGATAATCAGTTGATAAGATCTTCACGATAGATTCAGCTTCCTGAGAGATATAAAGACTATGACCTAATGAGTAGCATTTCAAATGTCATAGAACCCTTGAATTTTGATGAAGCTAATGAACATGATGAATGGCGAAATGTAATGGAGGAAGAATATGAATCTATAATGAAAAACAATACTTGGGAATTGAATGAATTGCCTAAACATCAAAAGCTCATTGGATGCAAATGGATATACAAACCCAAGTTTAAATCAGATGGTAGTATATATAAGTATAAGGCTAGACTGGTTGCAAAGGGGTATTCACAAACAGAAGATATTGATTATGCTCAAACATTTGGACCAGTAGCTAAATTGAATACTATCAGAATGTTAATCACTTTAGCTACAAAGTATCATTGGAAGTTGCATCATTTAGATGTTAAATCTACATTTTTGAATGGTGAGTTAAAGGAAAAGGTTTACCTTACTCAACTTGAAGGGTTTGTTGAAAAGGGGCAAGAACACTTAGTGTGTAAGTTAAAGAAAGCATTGTATGGACTAAAATAGGCAGCTAAGTCATGGTATGAGGAGATAGACTATTTCTTTCTTCAACAGGGTTTTATGCGGAGCAAAAGTGATCCAAATATGTATACCAAATTTGATGAACATGGGTAGATAGTATTGATTTCATTATATGTTGATGATTTAATAATTACAGGAAATGCAGAGAAGCTAATTGATGAAATGAAGGAGCAATTATCAAAGGTATTTGAAATGAAAGATCTTGGTGAGTTACATTACTGCCTAGGTCTTGAAGTTTGGAGAAATGCAGGCCAAACTTTTGTTTGTCAGAGTAAGTATATCAGAGAAATACTTAAGAGATTTAAAATGGATCAGTGTAAGTCTTCTATTGTTCCCATGCAATAGAATCTGAAACTGTCTTGTGATGATGGTTCGAAGGAGGTGAATGGCACTGTGTATAGATAGATGGTGGGTAGTCTGAATTATCTCGCCACAACCAGACCTGATATTTCATATTTTGTGAGTGTGTTAAGTCAGTTCATGGTGAAACCTCATGAAAGCCATTGGAATGCAACAAAGGCAGTACTCAGGTATCTAAAAGGTACACTTGATTATGGTATTAAATATACTGATGCATCTAATGTTGAGTTGACAGGTTATTCAGATTTTGATTGGGTTGACAATCTAGATGATCGAAGATCAACCACTGGATATGCGTTCAGCATTGGATCCGGGGTTGTTTCATGGAGCAATAAAAAGCAGCCTACTATATCTTTGTCTTCTACCGAGGTAGAATATAAAGCCGTGTGTGCAACAACTTGTGAAGTTGTTTGGTTAAAAAGACTTCTTCAATATGTTGGAGAAGAACGAAAGGAACCTATGATGATAAGATGTGATAATCAAAGTTCAATCAATATTGCGAAGAATCTGAATTTTCATGCAAGGACAAAGCATGTTGAAGCTCAACATCATTTTGTTCGAGAAAAGTTGCAGTCAAATGAAATAGTTCTTATGTATTGTAATACTAGTGAAAATATTGCTGATATTTTCACTAAGCCTCTTGGAAAGATTAAGTTTGAACTATTTAGGGAGATGTTAGGTGTAGAAGTCAATCCATTCTCCAGTAAGGGGAAGACTTGGAAATAATGGAGAAAGCGTCAGTTGAAAGCGCCAGTTGTAAGCGCCAGTTATAAGCACCAGTTATAAGCTTCAGTTGTGAGAGTGAGTTGTAGGCGTGTTAAGAGTCAGTTCTTAGTTAAGAGTCTAGTTGTCTTTGGTTTTCATGTAACCGACTCGATAGAGTCTTTTCCTATATAAAGATGTAATCTGTCTTCATTGAATAATACAGAAGTGAGTGTAGCCTCACCGGTTGTTTGTTTCGCATATTTTATCTTATTGCCCCTCTTCCAACACACAACACTTAGATTTCCTCTCTTCCAACACACAACACTCGGATCGCCCAAATGCTCTCTTTATATACCAAGGTCAACGTTCCTCTGGATAGGTGCCAGGTCAATGTTCCTCCCGATAGGTGCTAGAAGCTTTAGGGAAAATAATAATGCCCTGCAATGAACTCGGATCTAGTCTTCACACTATATTTCATCTAACTCGGTCCACCAGCTCTGATATCACTGGTTGGGGGAAAAGAAAAACATAGCATAAAACCAGAGAAAAAACAAGTAATATCAAACACTTATTAAACCAAACACAACAATCCCATAATTTGACACAGTGATTTATGTGGAAACCATCCTCTCCTCTCATACACACATCTCACTAATGAGTCTTTCTCTCACATACCCACTAGAAATTGCTCTCACATCTCTATGGATATGCTAGTATATATAACATGTATCACTGAGTTACACAAACTCATCATGAATAGATCACATAATTACATTAAGAGTTCATAAATAGATTGCCTGCATAAATCACTATCTCAAATAACTGCATGCATGTGCATGTGAGCACAGAAAGAAAGAAATTAGTTGACATGTTTCCAACATAACTCAAATGGAAGTCACCCTTCTTCTAAATAATTCTATCCGTCATAGAATTTGTTTTAACTGAAATATTTTTACTAAGAAAGTTGTTTTAAGTGCCAATATCGTCAATTTAATTGCCATTTATGTAGAAAATCAATTTAATTGTCAGTTATCCAAATAACTCTACACAGTTATTAGCTTAATCAGAAAAACATAAGAGTGTGAATCTCCTGGGCGTTGGTGGGAATATCGTAATAATAACAGAGTTATTAGCTTAATAAAATTTCTTTTTAAGATTATTTGGAATGTGAACATGAGAGTCCGTGAAGTAAGGGCAACTTTTACTGAATATTCTTAGCCAATCAATCCCAAGAGACCGGCTGATATGTCACATATATAATTTTGTCCTGTGACATGATTATCGCGGAAGCAGTCATAGCTTTCTTGATATTCCAAGTATTTCTATGGTGGCAGCAATAGTAAACATTGTATTTGGGAATAAGAATCTATGTATGATTGCATTTATTTCAACGACGATGAAAACTGCAGACCAAAGGGAAAAGCTTTGCCCACATTTTCCAATCAAACAAGAACATTGCATGCTTGGTAGGAGTATTTGGACAAGCTTTTAAAGGGTGGAGAATAGAATTTTAACTAATTATAATAAAAAAATATTAATGTAGTGTCATTCTATCTTTATAATGGTTTTGGTTGAAGTTTTTAGGATAATGATTAATGATTTGTTTATCTATTGGTGTCATTTATGATTAGTATTTAGATTTGAATTATTTTGTTTCATTTCTATTAAACGAGAACCCTGCATATTTGGTATAGTTATTCGGTAAAGTTTTAAGGTGGAGAATAGGATTTTACTAATTAGCTAACATACCTCACTCTCCAATCTAGGTCACGGGTTAAGTTATTACCAATTTCTTCTTTGAAATGTCCACTTACCTTTATAATTCGTACGTGGATATCATTTTATATATAAAGAAACATGATACACCACCTGTTGTTAATAAGAAACATTTAACAGGTCATGCATAACAATTAACAACACCATAAAACCATTACTTGGATAAATTGTATAGAAAATAAAAAAACTTATTTATTCTTGAACTGAGGTTATGAATCCACAAGGATGGGTCCTAGGATTATTCTATGTTTTCCAAACAGTCAGCAATGAAAGTTACACAATTTTCTCAACTACATAGCAATCCTAGTTTACCGACTCTCTTCCCCTTCATCCTATGCAATCCAAAGAGGTGAAACTTGTTAGGAAATTTCAATGATTGAAACTCCAAGGATTCAATGTTGGAAACTCCAAGGATTCTCAACTGTGGACAATCCTTTCACAATTGTCAACATTCTCACACAGACATGCATCAATTCCTCGCTCGAAAATACTAGTAGCTCCTACAACCAACTACCCGTGGCTCACTACCTCCATCAGTTTGTTTCCCATGCCAACCATCCATGGATCACTACCTCCAACAATTTGTTTCCCACACTCAAACTCAGAATGAGAATGAGAAAGAAGAAAAACCCAAAAATAATTGAGTAACAAAGACTAAGTAACCCCACTCAAAACAAGAATAGGGTTTAACTAATCCAATGCATAACATGGCCTTCCCCAAAAAACTCACGTAAACCCCAATTTTCTCACTGAAAAAAATATGGGTAAATAAAATATAATAAGAGGACGATGTATTTTGTTATTAATATTCAAAGTATTACATTTCTAGTCTCTCCATCCTTTTCAAATTTATAGTCACTCTCAGCTTTCATCAAATAAACAAGATACATTATTAATCTCGTCATTCAAAACCAAAGTATTATATTCCCCTCCCCCTTATTTTGGCACCCAAGTGCATCATATACAACTATAAAATCAAAACTTCAAATGTCTTCAAAAAGTCTTGGGTTCTCTTCCTACATGACATCCTCATGCTCCCAAATAGCATCTTGAGGACCATAACAGGTCCACTGAACCTTTATCAATCCTATGGTTTGATTTTGAAGCACCTTGACCTTCATGTCCAATATGCACACTCCGTAAACCCGAAAGTCTCATTTTGGCTCCACGTGAATCAAATTCCAATCAATGACATGGTTAGGATCATGTACATACTTTTTTAGAAAAGATACATGAAATACATTATGCACATTCATCGTAGAAGGAAATGCAAGCATGTATGCAATTGACCCTATTCCTTTCAATATCTAAAATGGACCACAAAATTTGGCTAGTAGTTTTGTACAACTGCCCAACTTCAATAAAATTTTCTTGCGCTTGAATTTCAAAAACACATGATTTCCCACTTTGAATTATCCATCTTTCATGTTCTCATCTACATAACTCTTCTTCATATCTTATGCTATTATCAAATTCCTCTTAATTTTAACCATCTATTCTTTCATATCCTTGAGCAATTCTAGCCCTAGTACCACTTTGTATGTTGAGTTGTCCCAACTCATTGGAGTATTTATTTTTCTACCATACAAAGATTCAAATGGGATCATCTTCAATGAAGATTCATACTCATTATTGTAGGAAAATGCAACCAAATGGAAGTCATCTTCATACTTAGATAGTTTATCCATCACATATGTCTTTAACATGTCTTCAATCACTTAGTTGACTAATCCGGATTTTATGAATAGAACGAAATAAATACAAATTATTAATAGGTATTTAACACAAAATAACAAAGATACAGTAAAAATGGTTTTCTATTCAATAACGAAATAAGCTGAAACTGTAAAATGCAGTGGAAACACACTTGCTGGAATGGTGGCGGCTTATCTCTGAGAAGAGATGTGACGGCAATGCGCATTCACAAGAAGAAGGTTACAATAAGGATATGAAGGCCCTTTTACAATAAGAAAGAATGTAAAAAACCCTAGACATCCAAAAACCTAACCGTAGGAGATGAAGCGCCAAAAGTCATGTGGGCCCCGTTTGGGTAAGTTAGTACATCAACTTCCCCGGGTCGTAACTTTTGCATACGATCTCCATTTTAGTCGTGTGATAGACCGTTGGAAAGGTGTCGTCAAGGAGATTCATTTTGGGGGATCAATAATGCTTTTGTATATCTTTGAGGATAAAAATCCTGAAAAAACTTCATTTAGGCCCTCAAAATGGCCCCGGAAGTTAAAACTGCTAAAAATAGTAAATTGCCAAAATTGTCAAAAAACTGTTTTGAGCCAGTTGGGAAAGGTGGGTGGCCACCGATATCCATATAGATAAATACTCCCTCCTTAGGAAGAAATTTTCTACATTGCATTGAGGTCCCCCATCAGATGAGGAAATTGCTGCTGAATTTGGCCCCGAGTGAACCACTTGCCTTAGTGCAGGAGATGCCCTACTTTGACGACTCGATAAAGCTAGATCCTTTGTTGTTGAGTTCCATTTATATGTCCCTCAACAATATGATCATTGGATGCCTATTGTAGGCAGTCGGGGTTGAGCTCTGTTGGTGTCAATTGTTCTGCTACTTCTGAGGTGTCTAATAATGGTGGGAAATAAGGGCGAAGGAGATCCACGTTGAAAATTGGGTGCAGACCAAGGAAAGGAGGAATGTTGAGCTCAAGAGAATTATCCCCCATAGCCTTGGTGATAGTGTATGGCCCATAACGGAGTAGGAGAAGCTTCCGATGGGGTCCTGTAAGGCGTTCTTTCTGCAAGTGCAACCAAACTTTATCGCCCACCTGAAACTTATGCGACACCCAATGTTGATCATGGTATTGATTGTACTTGTCATTGAACTTTTGTAGGACATATTGAACCTGTTGGTGGATGTGCTGGATCTGCTCAATGAACCGAGTGTCTTTGTCAGCTTCAGGTGGAGCAGGAGATGAGTCGGTCGAGGTGACCGCAAGGGGAAGTGCAACATCTATGGGTACCAATGAGTGGAATCCCAGCCCCACTTGAAAGGGGTTGTAGCCGGTTGAGCTATGAAAGGCTTAGTTGTAGCTACACTGGACATAGTGAAGGCTCTCATCCCATGTGTGGAGTGCTTTGAATTATACACGCGAAGGAAATGCACAATCATTCGATTTACAACCTCAGTTTGGCCATCTGTCTGGGGGTGGAAGGTCATGGATTTAGTGATCTTGGTGTCTAGTAGTGACCAGAGGCTCGACCAGAATGTCCTGAGAAATCGACTATCTCAATCTGAGACAATGGTTTGTCGAATTCCAAAATGTACCCAGACTCGTTCAAAAAAGAGCTTGGCAGTGGCCTCTACTATGATGCTCTTCTTCCAAGCAACCAGAATCGCCATCTTAGAAAAGAGATCAACAACCACAAAAACACAATCATTTCCCCTCTTGGTGGATGGGAGGCATGACATGTAGTCCATTGAGATGGATTCCCACGGCCTGTCGGGAGTAGGAAGACGGGTGTACAGACCCTCTTTCTTAGTGGTCTGTTTGGTAATAGCACAGGTAGTGTAGGACCTGATATACTTGCTGACCTCCTGTCGAAGTTTCGGCCATTAGAAATGTTTTTGTAGCATTAGCACTATATTTTCAACATCAAAGTGTCCTACCACCCAACTGTAGTGGGCTTCCCAGATCAGCTTCACTCGCTCACTTGATGGAACATAGATATGGCCCAGAGGACACAACAACCCATCCTGAAGATGGAAATTATCAACAACTGTGTTTGCACCCAACATTTGGTAGGTGGTGGCGAAGTTAGGGTCTGTCTCATAGAGTTGGGGCCATCCAAATGTCTCATGGCTACAAGAGTCTAGCACTGTGGTGAGTGTCGCAACCAGCGGTCTGCTGAGGCAATCAGTGACACAATTTATGCTTCTTGTTTTATACTTGATGTTGATTTGGAATTGTTCCAAGTATGTGGACCACTTTTGATGGCGGTCATTCTACAATTTTCCCTGCGTTTGCATGAACTGCAATGGCTTATAATCAATGTGGATGACTGTCTCCTTCCCAAGAATGTAATGTCTCCACTGGCGGCATGCTTGCATAATGGAGTACATTTCTTTGTCTTATGTAGGGTACTTACAGATAATATCTGCCAGTGTCTCACTATGATAGGCCACAGGATGGTTGTGTTGAGTGAGAACGACGACCACAACATAGTCTGAAACATCTGTCTCAATCTCAAAAGGATGTTGCAGGTTTTCTAGTGAAAGTATTGGGGCTGAGCACAAGCGCTCCTTCAAATCATCAAATGCTTGTTGTTGGGACCGGCCCCACGCAAATTTTTCCTTATCGGCACCTTTGTTTATTTGGCTGAGGGCCCATGCAATATGGGAGAAACCCAACACAAACCTGTAGTATAAATTTGCAAGGCCCAAGAAGCTCCAAAGCTCAGTGAGTGTTGTTGGGGTTGGCCAGTCACAGATGACTTGGATCTTGGCTGGATCCACATGTACGCCATGCTGATCAATGATGTATCCCAGGTAATGGACCTTGTTCATGCTGAAGGAGCATTTTTGCAAGTTGGTGTATAGCTTGTGCTGTCGCAGGGTGTGCAAAACTTGCAGAATATGTTGCAAGTGTTTGGTCCAAGTCTTGCTGTAAATTAGAATGTCATCCAGAAACACCACTACAAAAGTATTGGTGAATGGTCTTAGGATATCGTCCATCATCCTCATGAAAGTGGCTGAAGCATTCGTCAAACCAAAGGGAATGACCAACCATTCAAAAAGGCCTTCCTTTGACTTGAAGGTCGTCTTCCATACATCTGTTTGTTCTATCGAAACTTGGTGGTAGCCAAACTTCAGATCAATGTTACTGAAGTATTTGGCCCCCGTGAGTTGATCAAGGAGGTCATCGATTCGAGGAATCAGGTACCAGTTTCTGACTGTGATTTTATTCAGAGCCTGGTAACCAATACAGAGTTGCCATGTTCCATCTTTCTTCTGTACCATCACGATTGGGCTCCTGCAAAGTGATGAGCTGGGGTGGATGTACCCCTTGTGGAGTAGTTCTTGGATCTGTCATTTGATCCCCTCATTCTCTAACAAAGAGCTATGATAGACTGGCCCATTGGGTAGTGGTGCATCGGGGGTCAGATTAATGGGGTGCTTGACCTGACAGTGCAGAGGTACCCCTATAGGTGAGGAGACGATATATGAGTATTCTTCCATGAACTTATCTACTTGCTTTTGCTGTGTGGAGAGGTCGTCCATAGAGACCCTAGATGTGTATGTGATCTTTCGCTTATTCTGAGAGAAAATCACGAAGAAAACAAACTTCCTCATCTGAGAGATGACCTTCCTGCATTTCTTAGCATAGATCAAGGAAATAGCACTAGGTGGGATTGCCTCGGGTATCCTGTACAATTTCCTATTCAAAGTAATAATAACACTACGAGGCCTAGAATCATATACAGCATGACATTTCCATAAATAAGGTTGGCCCAAAATAACATCACAAACTTCAAGAGGAGGAACATCACACAATACCTCGTCTTTGAAGGGCTTGATGTCGTACGACACTCGACACTTTTGGCTGACACGGAGATCGCTTCCTTGGTAGAGCCATCCAATGGTGTAGGGTTGTGGGTGCAATATTGTCAGCAAGGCTAGCCACTTCACGACCTATGCTGAGATGAGTTTCTTCTAGCTATCGCTACCAACAATGAAGTGCAATAGGGTGCCTTTTACCCACATCTATAAATGGAAGAGGCTCTCTCCTTCTTTTGGCTTGTCTAGTTCACCAGGCTGGAGCTTGGTGGTAGCAATGGTGGCACTGGTTTCTGCATCAATGATCCATCTTCCCCTTTCTGGTTCTAGCTTAGACTCATAATCTGCATCTGATTCATAGAATTTCACTTCGGCCACCAACGATTTCTTTGAGTGACACTCAGTAGTGTTATGCGAAGGGCTCTTATGGAAGTCGCACCACTTCTCAGTATATTTCTTTGTCTTTCCAGTGTCCTTCATTGCTTGCAGCTTGGACTGGATGTCCTGATACTATCCATCTTTTCTCTGTCCTTTGTTCGGTGCGTTGGGGCCACCCTTTCCTAGCGTTTGTTGTGAGGGGTTTCCAGGCCCAAATTACCACATCTTTTTTTTGAGCTTTTGCTCAATTTTAACGGCATATCGATAGGCTGCACCCAAGGATGAGATATCCAGAAATTCCATTTTGGCCTAGATGTATCTATGTAGAGCACCGCAATACTTGAGCACTAGATTTCTCTCTGAATCTTTGATACCCAACTTGGTGCACAAGGTATGGAAGATATTTGTGAAATCTAGCACTCCTTGGTCTCTTTCTTGCCGCAGTGTGGTCCATTTGGTATACAGGTCGTCATAACTTCTGACAGAGTAGTATTGTTCCTTAATAGCATCTATGAAGGACTCTTAGGTGTTTGTGACTAAAAATAATGAGGTTTCCTCTGTTTTCTTTTTCTCATAGAAAGTTTCCGACCAATCTTTGACATGGGGAACGACTTTGAGGAGTGAAAAAGTAATCTTTTCTTTATTCGAAAAGTTATGGACAGAAAAATACCCTTCTAGTAGATTCAACCACTTGTATACAACATCTGCGTCTATCTGACCTTCAAATATAGGAATATCGAAGTTTATTTGTACCTTGAAGGGGGTGGCACCTCCGTTCGAAAAAGATGTGTTGTCTGTTGGTAGCCACCAAAGGATTTGCACGAAACTGTCCATCATCTCATTCCTCTGTTGCGTGAGGGATTCCTCAATCAATAGTTTGAAAGGACCTGATGTCCCATCATATTTATTTTCTCCTTCCATGGGAGGTCACTTGGACGTGCGAGAGCTTCTTTCCTCAAGAGAAACAAGCTCAAGACCCAACTCTTTGTACTCTGACCTCGTTGGGGACATGCATTAAGACGACATGGAGCAGACCGCTCTGATACCACTGATCCAGATTTTATGAGAAGAATGAAATGAATACAGATTATTAACAGGTTCTTAACAAAAAATAACAGAGATACAGTAAAAATGGTTTTCTATTCAGTAACGAAATAAGCTGAAACTGTAAAATGCAGCATAAACAAGCTTGTTGGAATGGTGGCGGCTTATCTCTGAGAAGAGATGTGACGGCAGAATGCATTCACAAGAAGAAGGTTAGAATGAATATTTTAAGGCATTTTTAAAACAATCAAGAATGTCAAAAAACCTACACATCCAAAAACCTAATCCTAGGAGATGAAGCGGCAAAAGTCATGTGGGCCCCGTTTAGGTAAGTTAGTACATCAACTTCCCGGGGTCGTAACTTTTGCATACGATCTCCGTTTTAGGCGTGTGATAGACCATTGGAAAGGTATCATCAAGGAGATTAATTATGAGGGCTCAATCATGCCTTTATCTATAATGGAGGAGTTCAATCCCAAAAAAAAACCTTCATTTAGGCCCTCAAAATGGCCCCGGAAGTTAAAACTGCTAAAAATAGTAAATTGCCAAAATTGTCAGAAAGTTGTTTTGAGCCAGTTGGAAAAGTTGGGTGGCCACCAACATCCATATGGATCAATCCTCCCTCATTAGGAAGAAATGGTCTCCATTGCATTGAGGTCCCTCATCAGATGAGGAAATTTTTGTTCAATTTGGCCCCGGGTGAGTCACTTGCCTTGGTGCAGGAGCTGCCCTGCTTTGACGACTCGATAAATCTGGATCCTTTGTTGTTGAGTTTCCTTCATATGTATGTCCACAATATGATCATTGGATGTCTGTTGTAGGTAGTCAGGGTTAAGCTCTGGTGGTGTCAGTTGTTCTTCTACTTCTGAGATGTCGAATAATGGTATGAAATAAGGGCAAAGGAGATCCATGTTGAAAACTAGGTGCAGACCAAGGAAAAGAGGAATGTTGAGCTCAAAAGCATTATCCCCCATGGCCTTGGTGATAGTGTAAGGCCCATAAAGGAGAGGGTGAAGCTTCTGATGGGGTCCTGTAAGGCATTCTTTCTGCAAGTTCAACCAAACTTTGTCGCCCACCTGAAACTTATGTGGCACCCGATGTTGATCATGGCGTTGTTTTCACTTGTTATTGGACTTTTGTAGGATATCCTAAACCTGTTGGCAGATGTGATGGATCTGATCAATGAACCAGGTGGCTTTTTCAGCTTCAATTGGAGTAGGAGATCTGTTGGTCGAGCTGACCGCAAGGGGAAGTGCAACATCTATGGGTCCCAATGGTTGGAATCCCAACCCCACTTGAAAGGGTCTATTGTCGGTTGAGATATGCAGGGATTGGTTGTAGATATGTTGGAAATAGGGAAGGCTCTCATCCCATGTGCAAGGGTGCTTTGAATTATACATGCAAAGGATATGCACAATCATTCGATTTACAACCTTGGTTTGGAAATTTGTTTGGGGGTGGAAGGCCATAGATTTGGTGAGCTTGGTGTCAAGCAGCGACAAGAGGCTTGACCAGAATGTTCTGAGAAGTTGACTATCCTGATCTGAGAAAATGGTTTGTGGGATTCCAAAATGTACCCGGACTCGTTCAAAGAAGAACTTGGCAGTGGCCTCTGCTGTGATGCTCTTCTTGCAGGCAACCATAATCGCCATCTTAGCATCGCCACTATCTTTTGAACACCGAAGTGTCCTGCCACTCGACTGTAGTGGGCTTCCCAGATCAGCTTCCCTCGCTCACTTGATGGAACAAATATATGGCCCAAACAACACAACAACCCATCCTGAACATGGAAATTATCAACAACTGCGTTTGCACCCAACATTTGGTAGGTCGTGGTGAAGTCAGAGTCTGTCTCATAGAGTTGGGACCATCCAGATGTATCATGGCCGCAAGAGTCTAGCCCCGTGGTGAGTGCCACGACTGATAGTTTGTTGAGGCAATCAACGATGCGATTATTGCTTCCTGTTTTATACTTGATGTTGAGGTGGAATTGCTGCAAGTATGTGGACCACTTTTGATGGTGGTCATTTTGAAATTTTCCCTACGTCTACATGAACTGCAGTGGCTTATGATCAGTGTGGATGATTGTCTCCTTCCCAAGAATGTAATGTATACACTGGCGACATGCTTTCACAATGGATTACATTTCTTTGTCGTAAGTAGGGTACTTAAGGACAGTATCTGATAGTGTCTCACCATGATAGGCCACGCGGTGGCCGTGAAAAGTGAGAATGATGCCCACAACATAGTCTGAAACATCTATCTCGATCTCAAAAGGATGTTTCCGGTCTGGTAGTGAAAGTACTGGGGCTGAGCACAAGCGTTGCTTCAAATCATCGAATGCTTGTTGTTGGGACTAGCCCCAAGAAAATTTCTCCTTACCACCACCTCTATTTATTTGGATGAGGGCCCATGCAATATCGAAAAAACCCAACACGAACCTGTGGTAGAAATTGGCAAGGCCCAAGAAGCTTTGAAGCTCAGTGACTGTTGTTGGGGATGACCAGTCACGAATGACTTGGATATTGGCTGGATCCACATGTATGCCATGTTGATCAATGATGTAGCCCAGGTAATGGACCCTGTCAATTTCGAAGGAGCATTTTTCCAAGTTGGCATATGGCTTGTGCTACCGCAGGGTGTGCAGAACCTGTTGAATATGCTGCAAGTGTTCGACCAAAGTCTTGTTTTAAATTAGAATGTCATTCAGATACACCAATACAAAATTATTGGTGAATGGTCGTAGGATATCATCCATAATCCTCATGAAAGTGGTTGGAGCATTTCTCAAACCAAAGGGCATGACCAACCATTCAAAAGGGCCTTCCTTTGACTTGAAGGTGGTCTTCCATACATCTGTCTGTTCTATCTAGCCATGGTGATTGCGAGACTTCAGATCAATCTTACTGAAGTATTTTCCCCCCGTGAGTTGATCAAGAAGGTCATCGATTAAGGGAATCGAGTACTGGTTTCTGACTGTGATTTTATTCAAAGCATTGTAATCAATACAGAGTCACCATTTTCCATCTTTCTTCTATACCAACACGATTGGGCTCCCGCAAGATGATGAGTTGGGGTCGATCTGCCCCTTGTGGAGTAGTTCTTGGATCTGTCACTTGATCTCCTCATTCTCTAACAAAGAGAAACGATAGACTGGCCCATTGGGTAGCGGTGCACCGTGGGTCATATCGATGGGTTCTACATTAATGATCCATCTTCCCCTTTCTGGTTCGGTCTTAGAGTCATAATCTGCATCTGATTCAGAGGATTTCACTTCAGCCACCAGCGACTGCTTTGAGCGACAGTCAACAGTGTTATGCCAAGGGATATTATGGAAGTCACACCACTTCTCGGTATCTTTCTTTGTCTTTTCAGTGTCCTTCTTTGCTTGCATCTTGGACTGGTTGTCCTGATACTTTCCATATTTTATTTGTCCTTTGTCCAGTGGGTTGGGGACACCCTTTCTGGGCTTTTGTTGTGAGGGGTTCCTAGGCCCAAATTGCCGCATCTTTTGTTTGAGCTTCTGCTCGACTTTGATGTCATATCGATAGGCCGAGCCCAATGATGAGATGTCCAGAAATTCCATTTGGACTTGGATATATCTATGCAAAGCACCATGATACTTGATCACCAGATGTCGCTCTGAATCTTTGATACCCAACTTGGTGCACAAGGTATGGAATATATTTGTGAAATCCGACACTGCTTGGTCTCGTTCTTGCCGCAGTGTGGTCTATTTGGTATACAGGTCGTCATAACTTTCGATAGGGTAGTATTGTTCCTTAATACCATCCCTAAAGGATTCCCAGGTGGTTGTGAATGAAAATAAGGAGGTTTCCTCTGTTTTCTTTTTCTCACAGAAAGTTTCCCACCAATCTTTGACATGGGGAACGGCTTTGAGGAGCAAAAAAATAATATTTTCTTTATCTGAAAAGTTATGGACAGAAAAATAACCTTCGAGTAGATTCAACCACTTGTCTACAACATCTCCATATATCTGACCTTCAAATATAGGAGTATCGAAGTTTATTTGTACCTTGAAGGGGGTGGCACCTCCAATCGAAGAAGATGCGTCTCTTGTTGGTAGTCGCCGAAGGAGTTCCATGAAACTATTCATCATCTCATTCCTCTGTTGTGTGAGGGATTCCTAAATCAACAGTTTGAGATGATATCCTATCCTTTCATATTTATTTTCTCCTATAATGGGAGGTATCTTGGGTGTGCGAGAGCTTCTTTCCTCAAGAGAGACAAGCTCGAGACCCAACTCTTTGTACTTTGACCTCATTGGGGGCATGCATTAAGATGACAAGGAGCAGACCGCTCTGATACCACTAATCTGGTTTTTATGAGTAGAACAAAATGAATACAGATTATTAACAAGTGATTAACACAAAATAACAAAGATACAGTAAAACTAGTTTTCTATTCAATAATGGCATAAGATGAAACTGTAAAATGTAGCGGAAACAAGCTTGTTGGAATGGTGGTGGCTTATCTCTGAGAAGAGATGTGATGGCAACACGTATTCACAAGAAGAAGGTTACAATGAGGCTCAAAATTCCTTTTTACAATAAGCAAGAATGTCAAAAACCCTAGATATCCCAAAACCTAACCCTAGGAGATGAAGTGCCAAAAGTCATGTGGGCCCCGTTTGGGTATGTTAGTACATCAACTTCCCGGGGTTGTAACTTTTGCATATGATCTCCGTTTTAGGCATGTGATAGCCTGTTGGAAAGGTATCGTCAAGGAGATTCATTTTTGGTTCTCAATCATGCCTTTGGCTATAAATGAGTAGCTCGATCCTGAAAAAACTTCATTTAGGCCGTCAAAATGGCCCCAAAAGTTAAAACTGCTAAAAATAGTAAATTGCCAAAATTGTCAGAAAACTGTTTTGAGCCAGTTAGAAAAAGTGGGTGGCCACCGATATCCATATAGATCAATCCTCCCTCCTTAGGAAGTAATTTTCTCCATTGCATTGAGGTCCCCTATCAGGTGAGGAAATTTCTGTTGAATTTGGCCCCAGGTGAGCCACTTGCCTTGATGCAGGAGCTGCCCTGCTTTGACGACTCGATAAAGATGGATCCTTTGTTGTCGGGTTCCTTTCATCTGTCTGTGAAAAATATGATCATTGGATGCCTGTTGTAGGTAGTCGGGGTTGATATTTGTTGGTGCCAGTTGTTGTGCTACTATTGAGGTGTCCAATAATGGTGGGAAATAAGGACGAAGGAGATCCACATTGAACACTGGGTGCAAACCAAGGAAAGAAGGAATGTTGAGCTCAAAAGAATTATCCCCCATGGCCTTGGTGATAGTTTATAGCCTATAATGGAGTGGGTGAAGCTTCTGATGGGTTTCTTTAACGCATTCTTTCTACAAGTGCAACCAAACTTTGTCACAGACCTGAAACTTATGCAGCACCCGATGTTGATCATGGCGCTATTTGTACTTGTCATTGGACTTGTATAGGATATCCTGAACCTGTTGGAAAATGTGTTGGATCCACTGAATGAACCGGGCATCTTTGTCAGCTTCATTTGGAGTAGGAGATGAGTCGATCAAGGTGACCGCAAGGGGAAGTGCAACATCTATGGGTCCCAATGGTTGGAATCCCAACCCCACTTGAAAGGGGCTGTGGCTGATTGAACTATGCAGGGCTCGATTATAGTTGTGTTAGACATAGGGAAGTTTCTCATACCATGTGTGAGGGTGATTTGAAATATACATGCAAAGGATATGGACAATCAATCAATTTACAACCTCAGTTTGGCCATCTTCTCGGGGGTGGAAGGCCATGGATTTGGTGCGCTTGGTGTCTAGCAATGACCAGAGGCTTGACCAAAACATGTTGAGAAATCGACTCTCCCAATCTGAGACAATGGTTTGTGGGATTCCAAAATGTACCCAGACTCGTTCAAATAAGGTCATGGTAGTGGCCTCTGCTGTGATGCTCTTCTTGCAGGAAACTAGAATCGCCATCTTAGAAAAGTGATCAACAACCACAAAAACACAGTCATTTCCCCACTTGGTGGACGAGAGGCCCGACATGTAGTCCATTGATATGGATTCCCATGGCCTGTCAGGAGTAGGAAGAGGGTTGTACAGGCCTTGTTTCTTAGTGGTCGGTTTGGCAATAGCGCAAGCAGTTCAGGACGTGATATACTTGCTGACCTCCTGTTGAAGTTTCGGCCAGTAGAAATGTTTCTATAGCATCGCCACTATCTTTCCAAAGTCGAACTGTCCTGCCACCCAACTGTAGTGGGCTTCCCAGATCATCTTCGCTCTCTCACTTGATGGAACATAGATATGGCCCAGAGGACACAACAACCCGTCCTGAAGATGGAAATTATCAACAACTGTGTTTGCACCCAACATTTGGTAGGTGGTGGTGAAGTTAGGGTCTGTCTCATAGAGTTGGGGCCATCCAAATCTCTCATGGCCGCAAGAGTCTAGCACCGTGGTGAGTGCCACGACCGGCGGTCTGCTGAGGCAATCAGTGACGCAATTGGTGCTTCATGTTTTATACTTGATGTTGATGTGGAATTGCTGCGAGTATGTGGACCACTTTTGATGGCGTTCATTCTGCAATTTTCCATACATCTGCATGAACTGTAGTGGCTTATGATCAGTGTGGATGATTATCTCCTTCCCAAGAATGTAATGTCTCCACTAGCGACATGCTTTCACAATGGAGTACATTTATTTGTCATAAGTAGGGTACTTACGGACAATATCTGACAGTGTCTCACTATGATAGGCCATAGGGTGGACGTGATGAGTGAGAACGGTGTCCACAACATAGTCTGAAGCATCTGTCTCAATCTCAAAAGGATGTTGTAGGTCTAGTAGTGAAAGTACTAGGGATGATCACAAGCGCTTCTTCAAATCATTAAACGCTTGTTTTTGGGACTAGCCCCACGCAAATTTCGTGTTACCAACACCTCTATTTATTTGGCTGAGGGCCCATGCAATATGGGAGAATCCCAACATGAACCTGTAGTAGAAATTGGCAAGGACCAAGAATTGACGAAGCTTAGTGAGTGTTGTTGGGGCTGGCCAGTCACAGATGACTTGGATCTTGGTTGGATCCACATGTACGCCATGTTGATCAATGATGTAGCCCAGGTAATGGACCCTGTCCATGTTGAAGGAGCATTCTTCCAAGTTGGTGTATAGCTTGTGCTATCACAGGGTGTGCAAAACCTGTTGAATATGCTTCAAGTGTTCGGCCCAAGTCTTGTTGTAAAATAGAATGTCATCCAGATACACCACTACAAAAGTATTGGTGAATGGTCGTAGGATATCGTCCATCATCCTCATGAAAATGTTTCAAGCATTTGTCACACCAAAGGGCATGACCAACCATTCAAAAAGGCCTTCCTTTGACTTGAAGGCGGTCTTCCATACATCTATCTATTCTATCGGGACCTGGTGGTAGCCAGACTTCAGATCAATCTTACTGAAGTGTTTGGCCCCAGTGAGTTGATCAAGGAGGTCATCGATTCAGGGAATCCGGTATCGATTTCTGACTGTGATTTTATTCAAAGCCTGGTAATGAATACACAGTTGCCAAGTTCCATCTTTCTTCTATATCAGCTCGATTTGGGCTCCCGCAAGGTGATGAGCTTGTGCGGATGTGCCCCTTGCGGAGAAGTTCTTGGATCTGTCACATGATATCCTCATTCTCTAACAAAGAGTGATGATAGACTGGCCCATTGGGTAGCGCTTCATCGAGGGTCAGATCGATGGGGTGCTTGACCTGGCAGTGAAGAGGTAACCCTATAGGTGAGGAGAAGATATTTGAGTATTCTTCCATGACCTTATCTAGTTGCTTCTGTTGTGTGGAGAGGTCCGCCGCAGAGACCCTGGATATGGTTGTGATCTTTCACTTATTCTGAGAGAGAATCACGAAGAAAACAAACTTCCCCATCTAAGAGATGACCTTCCTGCATTTCTTAGTAGAGATCAAGGAAATAACACTAGGTGGGACTGCCTCGGGTATCCTGTATAGTTTCCTATTCAAAATAATAATAACACTACAAGGTCTAGACTCATATACAACATGACATTTCCATAAATAAGGTTGGACCAAAAGAACATCACAAACTTTGAGAGGAGAAACATCACACGATACCTCATCTTTGAAGGGCTTGATGCCATACGACAGTCCACACTGTTGGCTGACATGGATATCACTTCCTTCGTGGAGCCATCCAATGTTGTATGGTTGTGGGTGCAGTGTTGTTGGCAGGGGAAACCGCTTGATGACCTCTACTAATATGAGGTTCTTCTGGCTACCACTATCAATGATGAAGTGCAACGGAGTGCCTTTTACCCACATCTATGAATGGAAGAGGCGCTCTCCTTCTTTTGGCTCATCTGGTTCACCAAGCTAGAGCTTGGTGGTAGCAACTATGGCACTAGGTTCCACGTCAATGATCTATCTTCCCTTTTCTGGTTCTATCTCAGAGTCATAATTTGCATCTGATTCAGAGGCTTTCACTTCGGCCACCAGCGACTACTTTGAGTGGTAGTCAACAATGTTATGACAAGGGCTCTTATGAAACTCACACCACTTACTGGTATCTTTCTTTGTCTTTTCGGTGCCTTTCTTTGCTTGCATCTTGGACTGGTTGTCTTGATACTGTCCATCTTTGCTATGTCCTTTGTGTTAGGGGTCCTATAATTATAGGTGAGTCGATACTTCGACTGCTGATTTGGCACCTCCCTCGTGATGATGAAAGTCTGGCTCAGGTGATTTTGCTTCCTCCCTCCATTCTTGTCGCTCATTTCTCCATCACCCTGCTTCATCCTTCATACACACGGCGCCCACACTCCCTTATCCTGTTGCCCCATCGACTACTTTTCCCGCCTCTCCGTCCCTGCATAAATGGGCTTAGGATGAACAAAAAAAAAATAGCAGTAAGGTTAGTCTAGGTTAAAATTGATTAATAAAGGACTATTTAATAATTAATTAATCATTAA
>ML782390.1:451482-510041 GCA_009831015.1 Picea engelmannii | reverse complement strand
GGAAATTGGATGCTAAAGCCACTAAATGTATTTTCATTGGGTACTGTTCTGAATTTAAAGCATACAAACTGTTTGATCCTGCTACTCACAAAGTATTTGCAAGTAGAGATGTACTTTTCCATGAGTAGGAAGCAGGAAATCATCACGACAACAGTCATGAGGAATGGTAGAGACTTCTTGATGAAGGAGTTAAAGAAGAGTAGCAACAGTAGCTACCCACACAACAACATCCATCCCCGCAACGACAGAAACAACCATCCCTGCAACGACAACATCATCAACAACAAGAAGGACTCTGTGATATGGACAATTCCAACAGTCACAGTTCACCTACAGGTGAAGATAGATCTTCACAAAGTGGGGAGGAAGATAATCAGTTGATAAGATCTTCACGATAGATTCAGCTTCCTGAGAGATATAAAGACTATGACCTAATGAGTAGCATTTCAAATGTCATAGAACCCTTGAATTTTGATGAAGCTAATGAACATGATGAATGGCGAAATGTAATGGAGGAAGAATATGAATCTATAATGAAAAACAATACTTGGGAATTGAATGAATTGCCTAAACATCAAAAGCTCATTGGATGCAAATGGATATACAAACCCAAGTTTAAATCAGATGGTAGTATATATAAGTATAAGGCTAGACTGGTTGCAAAGGGGTATTCACAAACAGAAGATATTGATTATGCTCAAACATTTGGACCAGTAGCTAAATTGAATACTATCAGAATGTTAATCACTTTAGCTACAAAGTATCATTGGAAGTTGCATCATTTAGATGTTAAATCTACATTTTTGAATGGTGAGTTAAAGGAAAAGGTTTACCTTACTCAACTTGAAGGGTTTGTTGAAAAGGGGCAAGAACACTTAGTGTGTAAGTTAAAGAAAGCATTGTATGGACTAAAATAGGCAGCTAAGTCATGGTATGAGGAGATAGACTATTTCTTTCTTCAACAGGGTTTTATGCGGAGCAAAAGTGATCCAAATATGTATACCAAATTTGATGAACATGGGTAGATAGTATTGATTTCATTATATGTTGATGATTTAATAATTACAGGAAATGCAGAGAAGCTAATTGATGAAATCAAGGAGCAATTATCAAAGGTATTTGAAATGAAAGATCTTGGTGAGTTACATTACTGCCTAGGTCTTGAAGTTTGGAGAAATGCAGGCCAAACTTTTGTTTGTCAGAGTAAGTATATCAGAGAAATACTTAAGAGATTTAAAATGGATCAGTGTAAGTCTTCTATTGTTCCCATGCAATAGAATCTGAAACTGTCTTGTGATGATGGTTCGAAGGAGGTGAATGGCACTGTGTATAGATAGATGGTGGGTAGTCTGAATTATCTCGCCACAACCAGACCTGATATTTCATATTTTGTGAGTGTGTTAAGTCAGTTCATGGTGAAACCTCATGAAAGCCATTGGAATGCAACAAAGGCAGTACTCAGGTATCTAAAAGGTACACTTGATTATGGTATTAAATATACTGATGCATCTAATGTTGAGTTGACAGGTTATTCAGATTTTGATTGGGTTGACAATCTAGATGATCGAAGATCAACCACTGGATATGCGTTCAGCATTGGATCCGGGGTTGTTTCATGGAGCAATAAAAAGCAGCCTACTATATCTTTGTCTTCTACCGAGGTAGAATATAAAGCCGTGTGTGCAACAACTTGTGAAGTTGTTTGGTTAAAAAGACTTCTTCAATATGTTGGAGAAGAACGAAAGGAACCTATGATGATAAGATGTGATAATCAAAGTTCAATCAATATTGCGAAGAATCTGAATTTTCATGCAAGGACAAAGCATGTTGAAGCTCAACATCATTTTGTTCGAGAAAAGTTGCAGTCAAATGAAATAGTTCTTATGTATTGTAATACTAGTGAAAATATTGCTGATATTTTCACTAAGCCTCTTGGAAAGATTAAGTTTGAACTATTTAGGGAGATGTTAGGTGTAGAAGTCAATCCATTCTCCAGTAAGGGGAAGACTTGGAAATAATGGAGAAAGCGTCAGTTGAAAGCGCCAGTTGTAAGCGCCAGTTATAAGCACCAGTTATAAGCTTCAGTTGTGAGAGTGAGTTGTAGGCGTGTTAAGAGTCAGTTCTTAGTTAAGAGTCTAGTTGTCTTTGGTTTTCATGTAACCGACTCGATAGAGTCTTTTCCTATATAAAGATGTAATCTGTCTTCATTGAATAATACAGAAGTGAGTGTAGCCTCACCGGTTGTTTGTTTCGCATATTTTATCTTATTGCCCCTCTTCCAACACACAACACTTAGATTTCCTCTCTTCCAACACACAACACTCGGATCGCCCAAATGCTCTCTTTATATACCAAGGTCAACGTTCCTCTGGATAGGTGCCAGGTCAATGTTCCTCCCGATAGGTGCTAGAAGCTTTAGGGAAAATAATAATGCCCTGCAATGAACTCGGATCTAGTCTTCACACTATATTTCATCTAACTCGGTCCACCAGCTCTGATATCACTGGTTGGGGGAAAAGAAAAACATAGCATAAAACCAGAGAAAAAACAAGTAATATCAAACACTTATTAAACCAAACACAACAATCCCATAATTTGACACAGTGATTTATGTGGAAACCATCCTCTCCTCTCATACACACATCTCACTAATGAGTCTTTCTCTCACATACCCACTAGAAATTGCTCTCACATCTCTATGGATATGCTAGTATATATAACATGTATCACTGAGTTACACAAACTCATCATGAATAGATCACATAATTACATTAAGAGTTCATAAATAGATTGCCTGCATAAATCACTATCTCAAATAACTGCATGCATGTGCATGTGAGCACAGAAAGAAAGAAATTAGTTGACATGTTTCCAACATAACTCAAATGGAAGTCACCCTTCTTCTAAATAATTCTATCCGTCATAGAATTTGTTTTAACTGAAATATTTTTACTAAGAAAGTTGTTTTAAGTGCCAATATCGTCAATTTAATTGCCATTTATGTAGAAAATCAATTTAATTGTCAGTTATCCAAATAACTCTACACAGTTATTAGCTTAATCAGAAAAACATAAGAGTGTGAATCTCCTGGGCGTTGGTGGGAATATCGTAATAATAACAGAGTTATTAGCTTAATAAAATTTCTTTTTAAGATTATTTGGAATGTGAACATGAGAGTCCGTGAAGTAAGGGCAACTTTTACTGAATATTCTTAGCCAATCAATCCCAAGAGACCGGCTGATATGTCACATATATAATTTTGTCCTGTGACATGATTATCGCGGAAGCAGTCATAGCTTTCTTGATATTCCAAGTATTTCTATGGTGGCAGCAATAGTAAACATTGTATTTGGGAATAAGAATCTATGTATGATTGCATTTATTTCAACGACGATGAAAACTGCAGACCAAAGGGAAAAGCTTTGCCCACATTTTCCAATCAAACAAGAACATTGCATGCTTGGTAGGAGTATTTGGACAA
The DNA here is from genome assembly GCA_009831015.1 of Picea engelmannii. Taxonomy (NCBI): domain Eukaryota; kingdom Viridiplantae; phylum Streptophyta; class Pinopsida; order Pinales; family Pinaceae; genus Picea; species Picea engelmannii. Next base: position 506,560 of record ML782390.1, on the reverse strand, counting down.
GCTTTTAAAGGGTGGAGAATAGAATTTTAACTAATTATAATAAAAAAATATTAATGTAGTGTCATTCTATCTTTATAATGGTTTTGGTTGAAGTTTTTAGGATAATGATTAATGATTTGTTTATCTATTGGTGTCATTTATGATTAGTATTTAGATTTGAATTATTTTGTTTCATTTCTATTAAACGAGAACCCTGCATATTTGGTATAGTTATTCGGTAAAGTTTTAAGGTGGAGAATAGGATTTTACTAATTAGCTAACATACCTCACTCTCCAATCTAGGTCACGGGTTAAGTTATTACCAATTTCTTCTTTGAAATGTCCACTTACCTTTATAATTCGTACGTGGATATCATTTTATATATAAAGAAACATGATACACCACCTGTTGTTAATAAGAAACATTTAACAGGTCATGCATAACAATTAACAACACCATAAAACCATTACTTGGATAAATTGTATAGAAAATAAAAAAACTTATTTATTCTTGAACTGAGGTTATGAATCCACAAGGATGGGTCCTAGGATTATTCTATGTTTTCCAAACAGTCAGCAATGAAAGTTACACAATTTTCTCAACTACATAGCAATCCTAGTTTACCGACTCTCTTCCCCTTCATCCTATGCAATCCAAAGAGGTGAAACTTGTTAGGAAATTTCAATGATTGAAACTCCAAGGATTCAATGTTGGAAACTCCAAGGATTCTCAACTGTGGACAATCCTTTCACAATTGTCAACATTCTCACACAGACATGCATCAATTCCTCGCTCGAAAATACTAGTAGCTCCTACAACCAACTACCCGTGGCTCACTACCTCCATCAGTTTGTTTCCCATGCCAACCATCCATGGATCACTACCTCCAACAATTTGTTTCCCACACTCAAACTCAGAATGAGAATGAGAAAGAAGAAAAACCCAAAAATAATTGAGTAACAAAGACTAAGTAACCCCACTCAAAACAAGAATAGGGTTTAACTAATCCAATGCATAACATGGCCTTCCCCAAAAAACTCACGTAAACCCCAATTTTCTCACTGAAAAAAATATGGGTAAATAAAATATAATAAGAGGACGATGTATTTTGTTATTAATATTCAAAGTATTACATTTCTAGTCTCTCCATCCTTTTCAAATTTATAGTCACTCTCAGCTTTCATCAAATAAACAAGATACATTATTAATCTCGTCATTCAAAACCAAAGTATTATATTCCCCTCCCCCTTATTTTGGCACCCAAGTGCATCATATACAACTATAAAATCAAAACTTCAAATGTCTTCAAAAAGTCTTGGGTTCTCTTCCTACATGACATCCTCATGCTCCCAAATAGCATCTTGAGGACCATAACAGGTCCACTGAACCTTTATCAATCCTATGGTTTGATTTTGAAGCACCTTGACCTTCATGTCCAATATGCACACTCCGTAAACCCGAAAGTCTCATTTTGGCTCCACGTGAATCAAATTCCAATCAATGACATGGTTAGGATCATGTACATACTTTTTTAGAAAAGATACATGAAATACATTATGCACATTCATCGTAGAAGGAAATGCAAGCATGTATGCAATTGACCCTATTCCTTTCAATATCTAAAATGGACCACAAAATTTGGCTAGTAGTTTTGTACAACTGCCCAACTTCAATAAAATTTTCTTGCGCTTGAATTTCAAAAACACATGATTTCCCACTTTGAATTATCCATCTTTCATGTTCTCATCTACATAACTCTTCTTCATATCTTATGCTATTATCAAATTCCTCTTAATTTTAACCATCTATTCTTTCATATCCTTGAGCAATTCTAGCCCTAGTACCACTTTGTATGTTGAGTTGTCCCAACTCATTGGAGTATTTATTTTTCTACCATACAAAGATTCAAATGGGATCATCTTCAATGAAGATTCATACTCATTATTGTAGGAAAATGCAACCAAATGGAAGTCATCTTCATACTTAGATAGTTTATCCATCACATATGTCTTTAACATGTCTTCAATCACTTAGTTGACTAATCCGGATTTTATGAATAGAACGAAATAAATACAAATTATTAATAGGTATTTAACACAAAATAACAAAGATACAGTAAAAATGGTTTTCTATTCAATAACGAAATAAGCTGAAACTGTAAAATGCAGTGGAAACACACTTGCTGGAATGGTGGCGGCTTATCTCTGAGAAGAGATGTGACGGCAATGCGCATTCACAAGAAGAAGGTTACAATAAGGATATGAAGGCCCTTTTACAATAAGAAAGAATGTAAAAAACCCTAGACATCCAAAAACCTAACCGTAGGAGATGAAGCGCCAAAAGTCATGTGGGCCCCGTTTGGGTAAGTTAGTACATCAACTTCCCCGGGTCGTAACTTTTGCATACGATCTCCATTTTAGTCGTGTGATAGACCGTTGGAAAGGTGTCGTCAAGGAGATTCATTTTGGGGGATCAATAATGCTTTTGTATATCTTTGAGGATAAAAATCCTGAAAAAACTTCATTTAGGCCCTCAAAATGGCCCCGGAAGTTAAAACTGCTAAAAATAGTAAATTGCCAAAATTGTCAAAAAACTGTTTTGAGCCAGTTGGGAAAGGTGGGTGGCCACCGATATCCATATAGATAAATACTCCCTCCTTAGGAAGAAATTTTCTACATTGCATTGAGGTCCCCCATCAGATGAGGAAATTGCTGCTGAATTTGGCCCCGAGTGAACCACTTGCCTTAGTGCAGGAGATGCCCTACTTTGACGACTCGATAAAGCTAGATCCTTTGTTGTTGAGTTCCATTTATATGTCCCTCAACAATATGATCATTGGATGCCTATTGTAGGCAGTCGGGGTTGAGCTCTGTTGGTGTCAATTGTTCTGCTACTTCTGAGGTGTCTAATAATGGTGGGAAATAAGGGCGAAGGAGATCCACGTTGAAAATTGGGTGCAGACCAAGGAAAGGAGGAATGTTGAGCTCAAGAGAATTATCCCCCATAGCCTTGGTGATAGTGTATGGCCCATAACGGAGTAGGAGAAGCTTCCGATGGGGTCCTGTAAGGCGTTCTTTCTGCAAGTGCAACCAAACTTTATCGCCCACCTGAAACTTATGCGACACCCAATGTTGATCATGGTATTGATTGTACTTGTCATTGAACTTTTGTAGGACATATTGAACCTGTTGGTGGATGTGCTGGATCTGCTCAATGAACCGAGTGTCTTTGTCAGCTTCAGGTGGAGCAGGAGATGAGTCGGTCGAGGTGACCGCAAGGGGAAGTGCAACATCTATGGGTACCAATGAGTGGAATCCCAGCCCCACTTGAAAGGGGTTGTAGCCGGTTGAGCTATGAAAGGCTTAGTTGTAGCTACACTGGACATAGTGAAGGCTCTCATCCCATGTGTGGAGTGCTTTGAATTATACACGCGAAGGAAATGCACAATCATTCGATTTACAACCTCAGTTTGGCCATCTGTCTGGGGGTGGAAGGTCATGGATTTAGTGATCTTGGTGTCTAGTAGTGACCAGAGGCTCGACCAGAATGTCCTGAGAAATCGACTATCTCAATCTGAGACAATGGTTTGTCGAATTCCAAAATGTACCCAGACTCGTTCAAAAAAGAGCTTGGCAGTGGCCTCTACTATGATGCTCTTCTTCCAAGCAACCAGAATCGCCATCTTAGAAAAGAGATCAACAACCACAAAAACACAATCATTTCCCCTCTTGGTGGATGGGAGGCATGACATGTAGTCCATTGAGATGGATTCCCACGGCCTGTCGGGAGTAGGAAGACGGGTGTACAGACCCTCTTTCTTAGTGGTCTGTTTGGTAATAGCACAGGTAGTGTAGGACCTGATATACTTGCTGACCTCCTGTCGAAGTTTCGGCCATTAGAAATGTTTTTGTAGCATTAGCACTATATTTTCAACATCAAAGTGTCCTACCACCCAACTGTAGTGGGCTTCCCAGATCAGCTTCACTCGCTCACTTGATGGAACATAGATATGGCCCAGAGGACACAACAACCCATCCTGAAGATGGAAATTATCAACAACTGTGTTTGCACCCAACATTTGGTAGGTGGTGGCGAAGTTAGGGTCTGTCTCATAGAGTTGGGGCCATCCAAATGTCTCATGGCTACAAGAGTCTAGCACTGTGGTGAGTGTCGCAACCAGCGGTCTGCTGAGGCAATCAGTGACACAATTTATGCTTCTTGTTTTATACTTGATGTTGATTTGGAATTGTTCCAAGTATGTGGACCACTTTTGATGGCGGTCATTCTACAATTTTCCCTGCGTTTGCATGAACTGCAATGGCTTATAATCAATGTGGATGACTGTCTCCTTCCCAAGAATGTAATGTCTCCACTGGCGGCATGCTTGCATAATGGAGTACATTTCTTTGTCTTATGTAGGGTACTTACAGATAATATCTGCCAGTGTCTCACTATGATAGGCCACAGGATGGTTGTGTTGAGTGAGAACGACGACCACAACATAGTCTGAAACATCTGTCTCAATCTCAAAAGGATGTTGCAGGTTTTCTAGTGAAAGTATTGGGGCTGAGCACAAGCGCTCCTTCAAATCATCAAATGCTTGTTGTTGGGACCGGCCCCACGCAAATTTTTCCTTATCGGCACCTTTGTTTATTTGGCTGAGGGCCCATGCAATATGGGAGAAACCCAACACAAACCTGTAGTATAAATTTGCAAGGCCCAAGAAGCTCCAAAGCTCAGTGAGTGTTGTTGGGGTTGGCCAGTCACAGATGACTTGGATCTTGGCTGGATCCACATGTACGCCATGCTGATCAATGATGTATCCCAGGTAATGGACCTTGTTCATGCTGAAGGAGCATTTTTGCAAGTTGGTGTATAGCTTGTGCTGTCGCAGGGTGTGCAAAACTTGCAGAATATGTTGCAAGTGTTTGGTCCAAGTCTTGCTGTAAATTAGAATGTCATCCAGAAACACCACTACAAAAGTATTGGTGAATGGTCTTAGGATATCGTCCATCATCCTCATGAAAGTGGCTGAAGCATTCGTCAAACCAAAGGGAATGACCAACCATTCAAAAAGGCCTTCCTTTGACTTGAAGGTCGTCTTCCATACATCTGTTTGTTCTATCGAAACTTGGTGGTAGCCAAACTTCAGATCAATGTTACTGAAGTATTTGGCCCCCGTGAGTTGATCAAGGAGGTCATCGATTCGAGGAATCAGGTACCAGTTTCTGACTGTGATTTTATTCAGAGCCTGGTAACCAATACAGAGTTGCCATGTTCCATCTTTCTTCTGTACCATCACGATTGGGCTCCTGCAAAGTGATGAGCTGGGGTGGATGTACCCCTTGTGGAGTAGTTCTTGGATCTGTCATTTGATCCCCTCATTCTCTAACAAAGAGCTATGATAGACTGGCCCATTGGGTAGTGGTGCATCGGGGGTCAGATTAATGGGGTGCTTGACCTGACAGTGCAGAGGTACCCCTATAGGTGAGGAGACGATATATGAGTATTCTTCCATGAACTTATCTACTTGCTTTTGCTGTGTGGAGAGGTCGTCCATAGAGACCCTAGATGTGTATGTGATCTTTCGCTTATTCTGAGAGAAAATCACGAAGAAAACAAACTTCCTCATCTGAGAGATGACCTTCCTGCATTTCTTAGCATAGATCAAGGAAATAGCACTAGGTGGGATTGCCTCGGGTATCCTGTACAATTTCCTATTCAAAGTAATAATAACACTACGAGGCCTAGAATCATATACAGCATGACATTTCCATAAATAAGGTTGGCCCAAAATAACATCACAAACTTCAAGAGGAGGAACATCACACAATACCTCGTCTTTGAAGGGCTTGATGTCGTACGACACTCGACACTTTTGGCTGACACGGAGATCGCTTCCTTGGTAGAGCCATCCAATGGTGTAGGGTTGTGGGTGCAATATTGTCAGCAAGGCTAGCCACTTCACGACCTATGCTGAGATGAGTTTCTTCTAGCTATCGCTACCAACAATGAAGTGCAATAGGGTGCCTTTTACCCACATCTATAAATGGAAGAGGCTCTCTCCTTCTTTTGGCTTGTCTAGTTCACCAGGCTGGAGCTTGGTGGTAGCAATGGTGGCACTGGTTTCTGCATCAATGATCCATCTTCCCCTTTCTGGTTCTAGCTTAGACTCATAATCTGCATCTGATTCATAGAATTTCACTTCGGCCACCAACGATTTCTTTGAGTGACACTCAGTAGTGTTATGCGAAGGGCTCTTATGGAAGTCGCACCACTTCTCAGTATATTTCTTTGTCTTTCCAGTGTCCTTCATTGCTTGCAGCTTGGACTGGATGTCCTGATACTATCCATCTTTTCTCTGTCCTTTGTTCGGTGCGTTGGGGCCACCCTTTCCTAGCGTTTGTTGTGAGGGGTTTCCAGGCCCAAATTACCACATCTTTTTTTTGAGCTTTTGCTCAATTTTAACGGCATATCGATAGGCTGCACCCAAGGATGAGATATCCAGAAATTCCATTTTGGCCTAGATGTATCTATGTAGAGCACCGCAATACTTGAGCACTAGATTTCTCTCTGAATCTTTGATACCCAACTTGGTGCACAAGGTATGGAAGATATTTGTGAAATCTAGCACTCCTTGGTCTCTTTCTTGCCGCAGTGTGGTCCATTTGGTATACAGGTCGTCATAACTTCTGACAGAGTAGTATTGTTCCTTAATAGCATCTATGAAGGACTCTTAGGTGTTTGTGACTAAAAATAATGAGGTTTCCTCTGTTTTCTTTTTCTCATAGAAAGTTTCCGACCAATCTTTGACATGGGGAACGACTTTGAGGAGTGAAAAAGTAATCTTTTCTTTATTCGAAAAGTTATGGACAGAAAAATACCCTTCTAGTAGATTCAACCACTTGTATACAACATCTGCGTCTATCTGACCTTCAAATATAGGAATATCGAAGTTTATTTGTACCTTGAAGGGGGTGGCACCTCCGTTCGAAAAAGATGTGTTGTCTGTTGGTAGCCACCAAAGGATTTGCACGAAACTGTCCATCATCTCATTCCTCTGTTGCGTGAGGGATTCCTCAATCAATAGTTTGAAAGGACCTGATGTCCCATCATATTTATTTTCTCCTTCCATGGGAGGTCACTTGGACGTGCGAGAGCTTCTTTCCTCAAGAGAAACAAGCTCAAGACCCAACTCTTTGTACTCTGACCTCGTTGGGGACATGCATTAAGACGACATGGAGCAGACCGCTCTGATACCACTGATCCAGATTTTATGAGAAGAATGAAATGAATACAGATTATTAACAGGTTCTTAACAAAAAATAACAGAGATACAGTAAAAATGGTTTTCTATTCAGTAACGAAATAAGCTGAAACTGTAAAATGCAGCATAAACAAGCTTGTTGGAATGGTGGCGGCTTATCTCTGAGAAGAGATGTGACGGCAGAATGCATTCACAAGAAGAAGGTTAGAATGAATATTTTAAGGCATTTTTAAAACAATCAAGAATGTCAAAAAACCTACACATCCAAAAACCTAATCCTAGGAGATGAAGCGGCAAAAGTCATGTGGGCCCCGTTTAGGTAAGTTAGTACATCAACTTCCCGGGGTCGTAACTTTTGCATACGATCTCCGTTTTAGGCGTGTGATAGACCATTGGAAAGGTATCATCAAGGAGATTAATTATGAGGGCTCAATCATGCCTTTATCTATAATGGAGGAGTTCAATCCCAAAAAAAAACCTTCATTTAGGCCCTCAAAATGGCCCCGGAAGTTAAAACTGCTAAAAATAGTAAATTGCCAAAATTGTCAGAAAGTTGTTTTGAGCCAGTTGGAAAAGTTGGGTGGCCACCAACATCCATATGGATCAATCCTCCCTCATTAGGAAGAAATGGTCTCCATTGCATTGAGGTCCCTCATCAGATGAGGAAATTTTTGTTCAATTTGGCCCCGGGTGAGTCACTTGCCTTGGTGCAGGAGCTGCCCTGCTTTGACGACTCGATAAATCTGGATCCTTTGTTGTTGAGTTTCCTTCATATGTATGTCCACAATATGATCATTGGATGTCTGTTGTAGGTAGTCAGGGTTAAGCTCTGGTGGTGTCAGTTGTTCTTCTACTTCTGAGATGTCGAATAATGGTATGAAATAAGGGCAAAGGAGATCCATGTTGAAAACTAGGTGCAGACCAAGGAAAAGAGGAATGTTGAGCTCAAAAGCATTATCCCCCATGGCCTTGGTGATAGTGTAAGGCCCATAAAGGAGAGGGTGAAGCTTCTGATGGGGTCCTGTAAGGCATTCTTTCTGCAAGTTCAACCAAACTTTGTCGCCCACCTGAAACTTATGTGGCACCCGATGTTGATCATGGCGTTGTTTTCACTTGTTATTGGACTTTTGTAGGATATCCTAAACCTGTTGGCAGATGTGATGGATCTGATCAATGAACCAGGTGGCTTTTTCAGCTTCAATTGGAGTAGGAGATCTGTTGGTCGAGCTGACCGCAAGGGGAAGTGCAACATCTATGGGTCCCAATGGTTGGAATCCCAACCCCACTTGAAAGGGTCTATTGTCGGTTGAGATATGCAGGGATTGGTTGTAGATATGTTGGAAATAGGGAAGGCTCTCATCCCATGTGCAAGGGTGCTTTGAATTATACATGCAAAGGATATGCACAATCATTCGATTTACAACCTTGGTTTGGAAATTTGTTTGGGGGTGGAAGGCCATAGATTTGGTGAGCTTGGTGTCAAGCAGCGACAAGAGGCTTGACCAGAATGTTCTGAGAAGTTGACTATCCTGATCTGAGAAAATGGTTTGTGGGATTCCAAAATGTACCCGGACTCGTTCAAAGAAGAACTTGGCAGTGGCCTCTGCTGTGATGCTCTTCTTGCAGGCAACCATAATCGCCATCTTAGCATCGCCACTATCTTTTGAACACCGAAGTGTCCTGCCACTCGACTGTAGTGGGCTTCCCAGATCAGCTTCCCTCGCTCACTTGATGGAACAAATATATGGCCCAAACAACACAACAACCCATCCTGAACATGGAAATTATCAACAACTGCGTTTGCACCCAACATTTGGTAGGTCGTGGTGAAGTCAGAGTCTGTCTCATAGAGTTGGGACCATCCAGATGTATCATGGCCGCAAGAGTCTAGCCCCGTGGTGAGTGCCACGACTGATAGTTTGTTGAGGCAATCAACGATGCGATTATTGCTTCCTGTTTTATACTTGATGTTGAGGTGGAATTGCTGCAAGTATGTGGACCACTTTTGATGGTGGTCATTTTGAAATTTTCCCTACGTCTACATGAACTGCAGTGGCTTATGATCAGTGTGGATGATTGTCTCCTTCCCAAGAATGTAATGTATACACTGGCGACATGCTTTCACAATGGATTACATTTCTTTGTCGTAAGTAGGGTACTTAAGGACAGTATCTGATAGTGTCTCACCATGATAGGCCACGCGGTGGCCGTGAAAAGTGAGAATGATGCCCACAACATAGTCTGAAACATCTATCTCGATCTCAAAAGGATGTTTCCGGTCTGGTAGTGAAAGTACTGGGGCTGAGCACAAGCGTTGCTTCAAATCATCGAATGCTTGTTGTTGGGACTAGCCCCAAGAAAATTTCTCCTTACCACCACCTCTATTTATTTGGATGAGGGCCCATGCAATATCGAAAAAACCCAACACGAACCTGTGGTAGAAATTGGCAAGGCCCAAGAAGCTTTGAAGCTCAGTGACTGTTGTTGGGGATGACCAGTCACGAATGACTTGGATATTGGCTGGATCCACATGTATGCCATGTTGATCAATGATGTAGCCCAGGTAATGGACCCTGTCAATTTCGAAGGAGCATTTTTCCAAGTTGGCATATGGCTTGTGCTACCGCAGGGTGTGCAGAACCTGTTGAATATGCTGCAAGTGTTCGACCAAAGTCTTGTTTTAAATTAGAATGTCATTCAGATACACCAATACAAAATTATTGGTGAATGGTCGTAGGATATCATCCATAATCCTCATGAAAGTGGTTGGAGCATTTCTCAAACCAAAGGGCATGACCAACCATTCAAAAGGGCCTTCCTTTGACTTGAAGGTGGTCTTCCATACATCTGTCTGTTCTATCTAGCCATGGTGATTGCGAGACTTCAGATCAATCTTACTGAAGTATTTTCCCCCCGTGAGTTGATCAAGAAGGTCATCGATTAAGGGAATCGAGTACTGGTTTCTGACTGTGATTTTATTCAAAGCATTGTAATCAATACAGAGTCACCATTTTCCATCTTTCTTCTATACCAACACGATTGGGCTCCCGCAAGATGATGAGTTGGGGTCGATCTGCCCCTTGTGGAGTAGTTCTTGGATCTGTCACTTGATCTCCTCATTCTCTAACAAAGAGAAACGATAGACTGGCCCATTGGGTAGCGGTGCACCGTGGGTCATATCGATGGGTTCTACATTAATGATCCATCTTCCCCTTTCTGGTTCGGTCTTAGAGTCATAATCTGCATCTGATTCAGAGGATTTCACTTCAGCCACCAGCGACTGCTTTGAGCGACAGTCAACAGTGTTATGCCAAGGGATATTATGGAAGTCACACCACTTCTCGGTATCTTTCTTTGTCTTTTCAGTGTCCTTCTTTGCTTGCATCTTGGACTGGTTGTCCTGATACTTTCCATATTTTATTTGTCCTTTGTCCAGTGGGTTGGGGACACCCTTTCTGGGCTTTTGTTGTGAGGGGTTCCTAGGCCCAAATTGCCGCATCTTTTGTTTGAGCTTCTGCTCGACTTTGATGTCATATCGATAGGCCGAGCCCAATGATGAGATGTCCAGAAATTCCATTTGGACTTGGATATATCTATGCAAAGCACCATGATACTTGATCACCAGATGTCGCTCTGAATCTTTGATACCCAACTTGGTGCACAAGGTATGGAATATATTTGTGAAATCCGACACTGCTTGGTCTCGTTCTTGCCGCAGTGTGGTCTATTTGGTATACAGGTCGTCATAACTTTCGATAGGGTAGTATTGTTCCTTAATACCATCCCTAAAGGATTCCCAGGTGGTTGTGAATGAAAATAAGGAGGTTTCCTCTGTTTTCTTTTTCTCACAGAAAGTTTCCCACCAATCTTTGACATGGGGAACGGCTTTGAGGAGCAAAAAAATAATATTTTCTTTATCTGAAAAGTTATGGACAGAAAAATAACCTTCGAGTAGATTCAACCACTTGTCTACAACATCTCCATATATCTGACCTTCAAATATAGGAGTATCGAAGTTTATTTGTACCTTGAAGGGGGTGGCACCTCCAATCGAAGAAGATGCGTCTCTTGTTGGTAGTCGCCGAAGGAGTTCCATGAAACTATTCATCATCTCATTCCTCTGTTGTGTGAGGGATTCCTAAATCAACAGTTTGAGATGATATCCTATCCTTTCATATTTATTTTCTCCTATAATGGGAGGTATCTTGGGTGTGCGAGAGCTTCTTTCCTCAAGAGAGACAAGCTCGAGACCCAACTCTTTGTACTTTGACCTCATTGGGGGCATGCATTAAGATGACAAGGAGCAGACCGCTCTGATACCACTAATCTGGTTTTTATGAGTAGAACAAAATGAATACAGATTATTAACAAGTGATTAACACAAAATAACAAAGATACAGTAAAACTAGTTTTCTATTCAATAATGGCATAAGATGAAACTGTAAAATGTAGCGGAAACAAGCTTGTTGGAATGGTGGTGGCTTATCTCTGAGAAGAGATGTGATGGCAACACGTATTCACAAGAAGAAGGTTACAATGAGGCTCAAAATTCCTTTTTACAATAAGCAAGAATGTCAAAAACCCTAGATATCCCAAAACCTAACCCTAGGAGATGAAGTGCCAAAAGTCATGTGGGCCCCGTTTGGGTATGTTAGTACATCAACTTCCCGGGGTTGTAACTTTTGCATATGATCTCCGTTTTAGGCATGTGATAGCCTGTTGGAAAGGTATCGTCAAGGAGATTCATTTTTGGTTCTCAATCATGCCTTTGGCTATAAATGAGTAGCTCGATCCTGAAAAAACTTCATTTAGGCCGTCAAAATGGCCCCAAAAGTTAAAACTGCTAAAAATAGTAAATTGCCAAAATTGTCAGAAAACTGTTTTGAGCCAGTTAGAAAAAGTGGGTGGCCACCGATATCCATATAGATCAATCCTCCCTCCTTAGGAAGTAATTTTCTCCATTGCATTGAGGTCCCCTATCAGGTGAGGAAATTTCTGTTGAATTTGGCCCCAGGTGAGCCACTTGCCTTGATGCAGGAGCTGCCCTGCTTTGACGACTCGATAAAGATGGATCCTTTGTTGTCGGGTTCCTTTCATCTGTCTGTGAAAAATATGATCATTGGATGCCTGTTGTAGGTAGTCGGGGTTGATATTTGTTGGTGCCAGTTGTTGTGCTACTATTGAGGTGTCCAATAATGGTGGGAAATAAGGACGAAGGAGATCCACATTGAACACTGGGTGCAAACCAAGGAAAGAAGGAATGTTGAGCTCAAAAGAATTATCCCCCATGGCCTTGGTGATAGTTTATAGCCTATAATGGAGTGGGTGAAGCTTCTGATGGGTTTCTTTAACGCATTCTTTCTACAAGTGCAACCAAACTTTGTCACAGACCTGAAACTTATGCAGCACCCGATGTTGATCATGGCGCTATTTGTACTTGTCATTGGACTTGTATAGGATATCCTGAACCTGTTGGAAAATGTGTTGGATCCACTGAATGAACCGGGCATCTTTGTCAGCTTCATTTGGAGTAGGAGATGAGTCGATCAAGGTGACCGCAAGGGGAAGTGCAACATCTATGGGTCCCAATGGTTGGAATCCCAACCCCACTTGAAAGGGGCTGTGGCTGATTGAACTATGCAGGGCTCGATTATAGTTGTGTTAGACATAGGGAAGTTTCTCATACCATGTGTGAGGGTGATTTGAAATATACATGCAAAGGATATGGACAATCAATCAATTTACAACCTCAGTTTGGCCATCTTCTCGGGGGTGGAAGGCCATGGATTTGGTGCGCTTGGTGTCTAGCAATGACCAGAGGCTTGACCAAAACATGTTGAGAAATCGACTCTCCCAATCTGAGACAATGGTTTGTGGGATTCCAAAATGTACCCAGACTCGTTCAAATAAGGTCATGGTAGTGGCCTCTGCTGTGATGCTCTTCTTGCAGGAAACTAGAATCGCCATCTTAGAAAAGTGATCAACAACCACAAAAACACAGTCATTTCCCCACTTGGTGGACGAGAGGCCCGACATGTAGTCCATTGATATGGATTCCCATGGCCTGTCAGGAGTAGGAAGAGGGTTGTACAGGCCTTGTTTCTTAGTGGTCGGTTTGGCAATAGCGCAAGCAGTTCAGGACGTGATATACTTGCTGACCTCCTGTTGAAGTTTCGGCCAGTAGAAATGTTTCTATAGCATCGCCACTATCTTTCCAAAGTCGAACTGTCCTGCCACCCAACTGTAGTGGGCTTCCCAGATCATCTTCGCTCTCTCACTTGATGGAACATAGATATGGCCCAGAGGACACAACAACCCGTCCTGAAGATGGAAATTATCAACAACTGTGTTTGCACCCAACATTTGGTAGGTGGTGGTGAAGTTAGGGTCTGTCTCATAGAGTTGGGGCCATCCAAATCTCTCATGGCCGCAAGAGTCTAGCACCGTGGTGAGTGCCACGACCGGCGGTCTGCTGAGGCAATCAGTGACGCAATTGGTGCTTCATGTTTTATACTTGATGTTGATGTGGAATTGCTGCGAGTATGTGGACCACTTTTGATGGCGTTCATTCTGCAATTTTCCATACATCTGCATGAACTGTAGTGGCTTATGATCAGTGTGGATGATTATCTCCTTCCCAAGAATGTAATGTCTCCACTAGCGACATGCTTTCACAATGGAGTACATTTATTTGTCATAAGTAGGGTACTTACGGACAATATCTGACAGTGTCTCACTATGATAGGCCATAGGGTGGACGTGATGAGTGAGAACGGTGTCCACAACATAGTCTGAAGCATCTGTCTCAATCTCAAAAGGATGTTGTAGGTCTAGTAGTGAAAGTACTAGGGATGATCACAAGCGCTTCTTCAAATCATTAAACGCTTGTTTTTGGGACTAGCCCCACGCAAATTTCGTGTTACCAACACCTCTATTTATTTGGCTGAGGGCCCATGCAATATGGGAGAATCCCAACATGAACCTGTAGTAGAAATTGGCAAGGACCAAGAATTGACGAAGCTTAGTGAGTGTTGTTGGGGCTGGCCAGTCACAGATGACTTGGATCTTGGTTGGATCCACATGTACGCCATGTTGATCAATGATGTAGCCCAGGTAATGGACCCTGTCCATGTTGAAGGAGCATTCTTCCAAGTTGGTGTATAGCTTGTGCTATCACAGGGTGTGCAAAACCTGTTGAATATGCTTCAAGTGTTCGGCCCAAGTCTTGTTGTAAAATAGAATGTCATCCAGATACACCACTACAAAAGTATTGGTGAATGGTCGTAGGATATCGTCCATCATCCTCATGAAAATGTTTCAAGCATTTGTCACACCAAAGGGCATGACCAACCATTCAAAAAGGCCTTCCTTTGACTTGAAGGCGGTCTTCCATACATCTATCTATTCTATCGGGACCTGGTGGTAGCCAGACTTCAGATCAATCTTACTGAAGTGTTTGGCCCCAGTGAGTTGATCAAGGAGGTCATCGATTCAGGGAATCCGGTATCGATTTCTGACTGTGATTTTATTCAAAGCCTGGTAATGAATACACAGTTGCCAAGTTCCATCTTTCTTCTATATCAGCTCGATTTGGGCTCCCGCAAGGTGATGAGCTTGTGCGGATGTGCCCCTTGCGGAGAAGTTCTTGGATCTGTCACATGATATCCTCATTCTCTAACAAAGAGTGATGATAGACTGGCCCATTGGGTAGCGCTTCATCGAGGGTCAGATCGATGGGGTGCTTGACCTGGCAGTGAAGAGGTAACCCTATAGGTGAGGAGAAGATATTTGAGTATTCTTCCATGACCTTATCTAGTTGCTTCTGTTGTGTGGAGAGGTCCGCCGCAGAGACCCTGGATATGGTTGTGATCTTTCACTTATTCTGAGAGAGAATCACGAAGAAAACAAACTTCCCCATCTAAGAGATGACCTTCCTGCATTTCTTAGTAGAGATCAAGGAAATAACACTAGGTGGGACTGCCTCGGGTATCCTGTATAGTTTCCTATTCAAAATAATAATAACACTACAAGGTCTAGACTCATATACAACATGACATTTCCATAAATAAGGTTGGACCAAAAGAACATCACAAACTTTGAGAGGAGAAACATCACACGATACCTCATCTTTGAAGGGCTTGATGCCATACGACAGTCCACACTGTTGGCTGACATGGATATCACTTCCTTCGTGGAGCCATCCAATGTTGTATGGTTGTGGGTGCAGTGTTGTTGGCAGGGGAAACCGCTTGATGACCTCTACTAATATGAGGTTCTTCTGGCTACCACTATCAATGATGAAGTGCAACGGAGTGCCTTTTACCCACATCTATGAATGGAAGAGGCGCTCTCCTTCTTTTGGCTCATCTGGTTCACCAAGCTAGAGCTTGGTGGTAGCAACTATGGCACTAGGTTCCACGTCAATGATCTATCTTCCCTTTTCTGGTTCTATCTCAGAGTCATAATTTGCATCTGATTCAGAGGCTTTCACTTCGGCCACCAGCGACTACTTTGAGTGGTAGTCAACAATGTTATGACAAGGGCTCTTATGAAACTCACACCACTTACTGGTATCTTTCTTTGTCTTTTCGGTGCCTTTCTTTGCTTGCATCTTGGACTGGTTGTCTTGATACTGTCCATCTTTGCTATGTCCTTTGTGTTAGGGGTCCTATAATTATAGGTGAGTCGATACTTCGACTGCTGATTTGGCACCTCCCTCGTGATGATGAAAGTCTGGCTCAGGTGATTTTGCTTCCTCCCTCCATTCTTGTCGCTCATTTCTCCATCACCCTGCTTCATCCTTCATACACACGGCGCCCACACTCCCTTATCCTGTTGCCCCATCGACTACTTTTCCCGCCTCTCCGTCCCTGCATAAATGGGCTTAGGATGAACAAAAAAAAAATAGCAGTAAGGTTAGTCTAGGTTAAAATTGATTAATAAAGGACTATTTAATAATTAATTAATCATTAATTAAATATTGATTAATTAATTGTTAATTAAGTTTAATACCTAGATTAGCAACTAAGTTAGAAGTTAAAGTTAGTTTTAATTTAAAATAAAGAAATTAAAGTGAAAAACAATTATAAAAAATTAAATAAAATTAAAAATATTTAAAAAACATTTAAAAACATTAAAAAAGAATACAAAAAGAAATAAAATATATTAAAAATAAAAAAAGAAATAAAACTAATTCAAAAACAAAAAATAATATATAATAAAAAAATAAAACATAATAAATACAAAACATATTAAAACAAAATTTAAAAATAAAACAAAACCAACGTAACCCATAAAAAATAACAAATAAAATATTAAAAACAAAAATAAAATAAACAAACTTAATCCTAAGTCTAAACCCCTACGTGCCCTCTACCCCACCTACCCCACTCATCCTCCCTCACGTCATTCCCCACCATCCCCACCTCACTTTCCACTCAAGCCACATACGTCACTCCCCACTACATACACTCCCGCCTACCTTACCCCCCGTGCAACTTCCATACCCGCGCCCCCCATCCACTTAACACACTAAATAATCCACGCACTCAATCAATTCCAGAGCCCCCCCACCTTCCGAAATTTAACCAAGGGGGGGTCTGGAATTTAAATTAAACCCCTTGCAAATATGAACGGTCCTGGAGTGAGCGCTGAGATCAACGGCCTGGGTTCAATTCCGGACCCCCCCGGGCGGTCTGCATTTAACGAGGGGGGGGGGGGGTCCGGAATTACCGTTTCCCGCAAAAAAAACCATTTTTGCCCAAGTTTACCATTTTTTGCCTAATTTACCACGTCACCTTCCAGGTCATATTCTGAGCAAACGGAGGCGGATTTTAGAAATCCGAGAGAGGTTTTTGGTTAGCATAGGATGGGGAACAAAAACCTCTCCCAGTTTTTCCAACGGCATCACGAGTAGAGAGATTCAAAGGCATCTTTCAGGCCTATTTTTCCAGATTTGCCATTTTCCGTTTCAGTCCCGATTTTGCAGGAGCTGCCACGGCCAGCTGGAGATGAATTTTGAGAAACCGAAAGAGGTTTTTGTCTGAAACATGTCCATCTACAATAAACTCTTTAATTTTTCGCCCAGGTGTCATCATTGAGGATAAAATCATGTCCGAGCGGACCCCTGGTTCGCAGAAGTACGGTCCATTTCTCATAACAGAAAACTCCGAATTTGGTGGGAGTGGTGGCTATTCTTGGCCGAGGCGGTTAAACCGACTCCAGAACTTGAGGGGGATGATCTGTCTTATTTATTGAGATTATTTGAATGTAATAGGGTTGGATCTTCACGCCCTGTGGCTATCAAGCTGTAATTTTTTTTTGATAGATCTTCCATTAATGAAAGAGGCACTTTACAGGATTCCTGCGCATGTTTACTGGTGATGTGATTTCTCAGTAAATGTTTTCTTGCTCTGTAATCATCTTTTCTTTCTGAAGCTAATATTTACGAATAGCGTTATGTTACAGGATTTATCCCCGATACCCTGTTTCCGATTCTAAAGATTTGAATGTTCATCTTCTAAATATCTCCAATCAAGAGATTCTTAAGTGCTTGTTGGTTGGAGTTATTTCCCTATCTCTTCTTCTGATCATCATTTGAATTATTAAATATCCAGTGAGTGTGTTATCTCGCCTTATGAAGGATTTCTTTGGCATTTCTGGTTGTTTCTCAGATTTGATTAATTACAGACCCCATAGCCCAATGGATGTGTAAGCTGCCTCAACCAATTCAAAAACCCCTTACAACAAACCCTTGTTCTTCATAACTAGCCTAATATTTCTGCAAACAAAGCTATATCAGATAGAGAGATCCCTCTCTGAGTCTTGGAGGGCTATATCCAAGACTCGAAGCGGTTTTGATGTTGCCTCTATGATTTCCTTTCAGCCTTGGGCAAATTACAGAGTGCTAACATAATGGCGACTCCGCTGGGGAACTTTTCCCAGTAGTACACTTCAAGCTCCAGCTCTGATCACTGATGGTGAACAGTGACCAGACATAAGAAGGCTGAGATCATTCACCTGGTGACTCCAATCAGCTCCAGACAGTGCTAGCTCGAAGACTCCACTGGAGGAAGAACCTGAAGCATGACCAAGCAGCCTAGAAAGACCAGGTATTCAAGCTCAAATTGCATTCAAGACATCTTTGGTTTTATCTGCAATCATGTCTTGTCTTTTTGTAAACCTGGTCAGAAGTATATTGTAGAAGAGTATTTTGACCATCAGTCAATTGATGAGTCTCAAGAGATCATACCCACAGCTGTAGAATATGTACATGCTCATACACCCGTGCACATCCCAGATGCACCTGTAGAAACCTCAGTGAGACATGAGCCTCCTGCTTTGTCTCCTACTCCTGCTAAACCTCTGGATGTTTGTAAGCCCCTTGCTTCATCTCTCATACTTGCGAAAGTCCCAGACAGATACAAGCCTCTAGACTTGCCTCCTATTCTCCATGACCTCCCTGTCAATTACATTGATAATCTGCCTAGGTTTGATGGAGAGAATGCCAAGATCACTGCTGAGAAACATATGCAAAACCTTGAAGATTTCCTTGACCTTTATGAGGTTGAAGATGATGATGTCTACATCAGAATGTTTTCCCTGTCTCTGGGAGGTAAAGTCAAAGATTGGTTTAAGAACCTTCCAGCTGCTAGCATCAGAAATTTTAATCAATTCATGCAAGTTTTCTTGGATAGGTGGGTGATCAGGGGAAATGTTTTCCTCATCCTAGAAGAGTATGAACATTTGAAACGAAAGCCAGGGGAGACAATACACTAGTTTTCATCCAGATTCAATCAGGCATATCATGCAATACCTGCTGATATAAGGCCACCCCCAGGATCTGCCCACTTGCATTACCCAGATGCATTCGATCCTGAGATGACATTTCAGTTAAGAGAGAGGAATACTACAATCCTTGAGGAAATGCAGCGCATTACAGTTGATGTGGAGACCAACTTGCTGATCAAGAGGTCACATTTAAAGGACCAGGAAAGGGAGCAGCTGAAGTCATCAGAAGATAAAATGGAGATTTTGGCCTGTGTCATGGAAAAGTTGATGCAGAAAATTAACATAAAAGATGAGCTTGCTGTCCAAAGACATCATGTTCCAGTGATTGTAGAGAAAGACACAGCCCCAGTTCCCAAACATGTTGTTGCACACCCTTGGTACCAGAGTTTGGATAATAATTCTTTCATGTACTCAGTTCACAGCACAGTCAAAGATGAAGCTCCATCTCAGCTTGCAGAGGAGAAACCGGCTGATATGATGTGCATGTTCGACGACATTCCTCACTTGGATGGTCCACCCAAGTGGGATCAGTATGATGATGATCATGAAGCCGAAACAGAGGTTGTCTGTTCAGAGAAACCAGCAGCATGTCATTGGCAGGAAGAAGATCATTTGCCTTTCAGACAGCGATGAGGAATGTGCAGAAAATATCAGAGTAAGTGAAAGCACTTTGCCCATATGTTTCTCATCTTTTCAATTCCTGAAAAGAAACTCTAGGCCAGTTGTAGACAATGAAGACAAATATTCCTCTAACCAATCAATTGATGATACCATTGAGGATATGGAGGCTGTCCTAAACCCAGAATCGTAGCACTTGCCCTCCTTAAATTTTCAAATTCTTGATGATAGCTTAGAGCCTGAGGCAAATTCTGAGTTAATCCCAAATAACTCTGTACCATTGTGTTTTAAATCATTTCAAGTTTTGAAGGAGACTCTTAGACAAGTGGTGAAGGATGAATACAGAAACAAGCAGGAAATTTCATTTGAGTCAATGCAGCGGTTTCGTCAGTCCTCTCAGGACCCAATAGCTGATCAGTTGGATGGCCTGTGTGGCCAAAATCATTCTTCATTCTCCAGTCATGAGACAAAACGTTGTTATGATATTGACATGGTCAGGCAATCAAATTCTTTGTCTTCTGCAACAGAGGCATCATTTCAGAAACCATCAGAGAATCCGCAGTCATATGAGGAAGTGTTGAAAGACACAGAATGCATAGCTGAAAAATCGAGTCTTGAGGCTTAGTTGTTTGAAGTTGAAAATCAAAAGATGGGCCAAACCTATATTGATCCTGTAGCTACCTATATGGAGAAATTTTTTAGTACAGGATATTTTTCTGTTGCTGATGTTTTTCCTATTGTTTGGGTTGATCAAATCTTATGCAAGGGAAAGCATGGTGGAAGTTACTCTCGATCACGAGTAACATACTTATTTCTGAGTCTCCTCGTAGACGGTGAAAGAACAGAGCCACTAAATCAACTGCTGGATTGGCTCCATTGTCATTTTTCCATTACCTAGCTGAGCAATGATTGCAGTAGGGTAGGTAGGAAATGAATAAGCTCAGCATTCTAAGCATCTCTTTTTCAGCAGCGTTCATTTGATTTCATTTCAGTTGCAAAGATCAAAACAGCTACAGGTTGCAGAATAAGTTTTGGGATCAGCCCAATGGATAAAGCTCTGGTTTGCATGTTCAGAAGTCTGTGATTCTTGACACCTCCTGAAAGAAGCTGCCATCCCCAGGTGGAGCCTATGTTAGGGGTCCTATAATTATAGGTGAGTCGATACTTCGACTGCTGATTTGGCACCTCCATCGTGATGATAAAAGTCTGGCTCAGGTGATTCCGCTTCCTCCCTCCATTCTTGTCGCTCATTTCTCCATCACCCTGCTGCATCCTTCATACACACGGCGCCCACACTCCCTTGTCTTGTTGCCCCATCGACTACTTTTCCCGCCTCTCCGTCCCTGCATAAATGGGCTTAGGATGAACAAAAAAAAAATTAGCAGTAAGGTTAGTCTAGGTTAAAATTGATTAATAAAGGACTATTTAATAATTAATTAATCATTAATTAAATATTGATTAATTAATTGTTAATTAAGTTTAATACCTAGATTAGCAACTAAGTTAGAAGTTAAAGTTGGTTTTAATTTAAAATAAAGAAATTAAAGTGAAAAACAATTATAAAAAATTAAATAAAATTAAAAATATTTAAAAAACATTTAAAAACATTAAAAAAGAATACAAAAAGAAATAAAATATATTAAAAATAAAAAAAGAAATAAAACTAATTCAAAAACAAAAAATAATATATAATAAAAAAATAAAACATAATAAATACAAAACATATTAAAACAAAATTTAAAAATAAAACAAAACCAACGTAACCCATAAAAAATAACAAATAAAATATTAAAAACAAAAATAAAATAAACAAACTTAATCCTAAGTCTAAACCCCTACGAGCCCTCTACCCCACCTACCCCACTCATCCTCCCTCACGTCATTCCCCACCATCCCCACCTCACTTTCCACTCAACACACGTACGTCACTCCCCACTACATACACTCCCGCCTACCTTACCCCATGTGCAACTTCCATACCCGCGCCCCCCATCCACTTAACACACTAAATAATCCACGCACTCAATCAATTCTGGAGGCCCCCCCACCTTCCGAAATTTAACCAAGGGGAGGGTCCGGAATTTAAATTAAACCCCTTGCAAATATGAACGGTCCTGGAGTGAACACCGAGATCAACGGCCTGGGTTCAATTCCGGACCCCCCCGGGCAGTCTGCATTTAACGAGGGGGGGGGTCCGAAATTACCGTTTCCCACCAAAAAAACCATTTTTGCCCTAGTTTACCATTTTTTGCCTAATTTACCACGTCACCTTCCAAGTCAGATTCTGAGCAAACGGAGGTGGATTTTAGAAATCCGAGAGAGGTTTTTTGTCAGAACAGGATGAGAAACAAAAACCTCTCGCATTTTTTCCAACGGCATCACGATAAGAGAGATTCGAAGGCATCTTCGAGGCCTATTTTTCCAGATTTGCCATTTTCCGTTTCAGTCCCGATTTTGCAGGAGCTTCCACGGCTAGCTGGAGATGAATTTTGCGAAACCGAAAGAGGTTTTTGTCCAAAAAATGTCCATATACAATAACCTCTTTCATTTTTCATCCAGGTGTCATCATTGAGGATAAAATCACATCCGAGCGGACCCTTGTTTCACAGAAGAACGGTCCATTTCTCATAACAGAAAACTCCGAATTTGGTGGGAGTGGTGGCGATTCTTGGCCGAGGCGGTTAAACCGACTCCGGAACTTGAGGGGGATGATATGTCTTATTTATTGAGATGATTTGAATGTAATAGGGTTGGATCTTCACGCCCTGTGGCTATCAAGCTGTAACTTTTTTTTGATAGATCTGCCATTAATGAAAGAGGCACTTTACAGGATTCCTGTGCATGTTTACTGGTGATGTGATTTCTCAGTAAATGTTTTCTTGCTCTGTAATCATCTTGTCTTTCTGAAGCTAATCTTTACGAATAGCGTTATGTTACAGGATTTATCCCCGATACCCTGTTTCCGATTCTAAAGATTTGAATGTTCATGTTCTAAATATCTCCAATCAAGATATTCTTAAGTGCTTGTTGGTTGGAGTTATTTCCCTATCTCTTCTTCTGATCATCATTTGAATTATTAAAGATCCAGTGAGTGTGTTATCTCAACTTGTGAAGGATTTCTTTGGAATTTCTGGTTGTTTCTCATATTTGATTAATTACAGACCCCATAGCCCAATGGATGTGTAAGCTGCCTCAACCAATTCAAAAACCCCTTACAACAAACCCTTGTTCTTCATAACTAGCCTAATATTTCTGCAAACAAAGCTATATCAGATAGGGAGATCCCTCTCTGAGTCTTGGAGGGCTAGATCCAAGACTCGAAGCGGTTTTGATGTTGCCTCTGTGATTTCCTTTCAGCCTTGGGAAAATTATAGAGTGATAACACTTTGTTTGATGGGTTGGGGCTTCCCGTTCCTAACTTTTGTTATGAGGGGTTCCCAGGCCCAAATTGTCACATCTTTTGTTTGGGATTCTACTCGATTTTGACAGCATATCGGTAGGTTGTGCCCAAGGATGAGATGTACAGAAATTCCATTTCAGTCTAGATGTACCTATGCAAAGCACCGCGATACTTGAGCACCATATGTCACTCTAAATCTTTGATACCCAATTTGGTGCACAAGGTATGGAAGATATTTGTGAAATCTGGCATTGCTTGGTCTCTTTCTTGCCGCAGTGTGGTTCATTTGGTATACAGGTCGTCATAACTTCCGACAGGGTAGTATTGTTCCTTAATAGAATTCCTGAAGGATTCCCAGGTGGCTGTGACTGAAAATAGTGAGGTTTCCTTTGTTTCCTTTTGCTCACAGAAAGCTTACCACCAATATTTGATATGGACAAGGGCTTTGAAGAGCGAAAAAGTAATCTTTTTTTATTCAAAAAGTTATGGATAGAAAAATACCCTTCTAGTAGATTCAATCACTTGTCTATAGCATCTGCGTCTATCTGACCTTCAAATAGAGGTATATTGAAGTTTATTTCTACCTTGAAGGGGGTGGCACCTTCGTTTGAAGAAGATGTGTCACCTATTGGTAACCGCTGAAGGATTTGCGCAAAACTATCCATCATCTCATTCCTCTGTTGCATGAGGGCTTCCTCAATCAATAGTTTGAAAGGATCTCCTGTCTCTTCATCTTTATTTTCTCCTGCCATGGGAGGTCACTTGGGCATGCGAGAGGTTCTTTCCTCAAGAGAAACAAGCTCGAGATGCAACTCTTTGTACTATGACCTCATTGGGGACATGCATTAAGAAGACAAGGAGAAAACCATTGTGATACCATTGTTCTAGATTTTATGAGTAGAATGAAATGAATATATATTAATAATAGGTTCTCAACACAAAATAACAGAGATACAGTAAAACTGGTTTTCTATTCAATAACGAAATAAGTTGAAACTGTAAAATGTAGCGGAAACAAGCTTCCTAGAATGGTGGTGGCTTATATCTGAAAAGAGATGAGGCTCTGAAGGCCTTTTTACAATAAGAAATAACTCCAAAAACCCTAGACATCCAAAAACTTAACCCTAGGAGATGAAGTGCCAAAAGTCATGTGGGCCCCGTTTGGGTAAGTTAGTACATCAACTTCCTGGGGTTCTAACTTTTGCATATGATCTCCGTTTTAGGCATGTGATAGCTTGTTGGAAAGGTATCATAGAGGAGATTAATTTTGGGGGATAAATCATGCCTTTGGATATTTCTAAGGAGATCGATCCTAAAAAACCTTAATTTAGGCCCTCAAAATGGCCCCGAAAGTTAAAACTGCTAAAAATAGTAAATTGCCAAAATTGTCAGAAAACTGTTTTGAGCCAGTTGGAAAAGGTGGGTGGCCATCGGTATCCATATAGATCAATAATATATCATTAGGAAGCAATGGTATCCATTTCATTGAGGTCCCCCATCAGATGAGGAAATTTCTGCTGAATTTGGCCCGGGGTGAGCCACTTGCCTTGGTGCAGGAATTGCCCTGCTTTGATGACTCGATAAAGCTGGATCCTTTATTGTCGGGTTCCCTTGATATGTCTGTCCACAATATGATCATTGGATACCTTTTGTAGGCAGTTGGGGTTGTGCTATGTTGGTGTCATTTGTTCTGCTACTTCCGAGGTGTCTAATAATGGTGGGAAATGAGGGCGAAGGAGATCCACATTGAACACTAGGTATAGACCAAGGAAAGGAGGAATGTTGAGCTCAAAAGAATTATCCCCCACAACTTTGGTGATAGTGTACGAAAAGGGATCTATTGTGATGCTTTTCTTGCAAGAAACCAAAATCGCCATCTTAGAAAACTGATCAACAACCACAAAAACACAGTCATTTCCCCGCTTGGTGGACAGGAGGCCTGACATGTAGTCCATTTAGATGGACTCCCATGGCCTTTAAGGAGTAGGAAGAGGGGTCTACATGCCCTTTTTCTTAGTGGTCGGTTTGGCAATAGCACAGGGAGTGCAGGACCTGATATACATGTTGACCTCCTGTCGAAGTTTCAGGCAGTATAAATGTTTCTATAGCAATGCCACTGTCTTTTCAACACTGAAGTGTCCTGCCACCTGAATGTAGTGGGCTTCCTAGATCATATTCGCTCGCTCACTTGATGGAACACAGATATGGCCCAGACGACACAACAACCCATCCTGAAGATAGAAATTATCGACAACTGCCTTTGCACCGAACATTTGGTAGGTGGTGGCGAAGTCAGGGTCTGTCTCATAAAGTTGGGGCCATCCAGATGTCTCATGGCCACAAGAGTCTGGCACCATGGTGAGTTTCGCAACTGGCGGTCCACTGAGTCAATCAACGATGTGATTGGTGCTTCTTGTTTTATACTTGATGTTGAGGTGGAATTGCTGCAAGTATGTGGACCACTTCTGATGGCGGTCATTTTGCAATTTTCCCTGCATCTGCATGAACTGCAGTGGCTTATGATCAGTGTGGATGATTATCTCTGTCCCAAGAATGTAATGTCTCCATTGGCGGCATGCTTGCACAATGGAGTACATTTCTTTGTCGTAAGTAGGGTACTTACAGACAATATCTGACAGTGTCTCTCTATGATAGGCCATGGGGTGGCAATGTTGAGTGAGAATTGCACCCACAGCATAGCCTGAAGCATCTATCTTGATCTCGAAAGGATGTTGGAGGTCTGGTAGTGAAAGTACTAGGGCTGAGCACAAGCACTGCTTCAAATCATCAAACACTTGTTGTTGGGATTGGCCCCACTCAAATTCCGCGTTACCACCATCTCTGTTTATTTGGCTGAGGGGCCATGCAATATGGGAGAAACTCAACTCGAAACTAATGTAGAAATTTGCAAGGTCCAAGAAGCTACGAAGCTCAGTGAGTGTTGTTGGGGTTGGCCAGTCACGAATGAATTGGATCTTGGCTAGATCCACATGTACGTCGTTTTGATCAATGATGTAGACCACGTAATGGACCCTACCCATGCTGAAGGAGCATTTTTCCAAGTTGGTGTATAGCTTGTGCTATCACAGTGTGTGTAGAACCTGTTGAATATGTTGCAAGTGTTTGGCCCAAGTCTTGCTGGAAATTAGAATGTCATCCAGATATACCACTACAAAGGTATCAGTGAATGGTTGCAGGATATTGTACATCATCCTCATGAAAGTGGCTGGAGCATTTGTCAAACCAAAGGGCATGACCAACAATTCAAAAATGCCTTCCTTTGACATGAAGGTGGTCTTCCATACATCTGCCTATTCTATCAGGACCTAGTGGTAGCCAGACTTCAGATCAATCTTACTCAAGTATTTGGCCCCCATGAGTTGATCAAGGAGGTCATCGATTTGGGGAATCGGGTACCGGTTTCTGACTGTGATTTTATTTAGAGCTCGGTAATCAATACAAAGTCACTAGGTTCCATATTTCTTTTGTACCAGCACGATTGGGCTCCCACAAGATGATGATCTGGGGCGGATGTGCCCCTTGTGGAGCAATTCTTAGATTTGTCTCTTGATCTCCTCAATCTCTAACAAAGAGTGACAATAGATTGGCCCATTGGGTAGTGGTGCACCGGGAGTCAGATCGATGGGGTGCTTGACCTGGTAGTGCAGAGGTACCTCTGTAGGTGAGGAGAAGATATATGAGTATTCTTCCATGACCTTATCTACTTGCTTCTGCTATGTGGAGAGGTCAGCCACAGAGACCCTAGATGTGGTTGTGATCTTTCGCTTATTCTGAGAGCGGATCACGTAGAAGGCAAACTTCCCCATCTGAGAGATGACCTTCCTACATTTCTTAGCTGAGATCAAGGAAATAGCACTAGGTGGGACTGCCTCAGGTATCCTGTACAATTTCTTGTTCAAAGGAATAATAACACTATGAGGCCTAGACTCATATACAGCATGACATTTCCATAAATAAGGATGTCCGAAAATAACACCACAAACTTTGAGAGGAGAAACATCACACAATGCCTCATCTTTGAAGGGCTTGATGTCGTACAACAGTCGACATTGTTGGATGACGTGGATATCGCTTCCTTCGTGGAGCCATCCAAGGGTGTATGGTTGTGGGTGTGGCATTGTTGGCAGGGCCAGCCGCTTGATGACCTCTGCTGAGATGAGGTTCTTCTGGCTACCGCTATCAATTATGAAGTGTAGCGGGGTGTCGTTTACCCACATCTGTGAATGGAAGAGGCACTCTCCTTCTTTTGACTCATCTGGTTCACCAGGATGGAGCTTGGTGGTAACAATAGTGGAACTGGGTTCTGCGTCAATGATCCATCTTCCCCTTTCTGGTTCTGGATCAGAGTCATAATCTGCATCTGATTCAGAGGCTTTCACTTCAGCCACCAGCGACTACTTTGAGTGGTAGTCAACAGTGTTATGCCAAGGGCTCGTATGGAAGTCACACCACTTCCCAGAATCTTTCTTTTTATTTCCTGTGTCCTTCTTTGCTTGTGTCTTGGACTAGTTGTCCTAAAACTATCCATATTTTCTCTATTCTTTGTTTGGTGGGTTGGGGTCACCCTTTCCTGGCTTTTGTTGTGAGGGGTTCCAAGGCCCAAATTGTCGCATCTTTTGTTTGATCTTCTGCTCGATTTTGATGACATATCAGTAGGTCGCGCCCAAGGATGATATGTCCATATATTCCATTTTGGTCTAGATGTATCTATGTAGAGCACCATGATACTTGAGCACCAGATGTCACTCTGAATCTTTGATACCCAACTTGGTGCGCAAGGTATGGAAGATATTTGTGAAAGATGGCACTGCTTGGTCTCTTTCTTGCTGCAGTGTGGTCCATTTGGTATATAGGTCGTCATAACTTCCGACAGAGTAGTATTTCTCCTTAATAGCATCCCAGAAGGATTCCCAGGTGGTTGTGACTGAACATAGTGAGGTTTCCTCTATTTCCTTTTGCTCACAAAAAGTTTCTCAACAATCTTTGACATGGGGAATGGCTTTGAGGAGCGCAAAAGTAATCTTTTCTTTATTCGAAAAGTTATGGACAAAAAAATACCCTTCTAGTAGATTCAACCACTTTTATACAACATCTGAATCTATCTGACCTTCAAATATAGGAATATAGAAGTTTATTTGTACCTTGAAGGGGGTGGCACCTCCATTCGAAGAAGATGCGTCGCCTGTTGGTAGCCACCGAAGGATTTGCGCGAAACTATCCATCGTCTCGTTCCTCTATTGCATGAGGCATTCCTCAATCAATAGTTTGAAAGGATCTCTTGTCCCATCGTCTTTATTTTATCCTTCCATGGGATGTCCCTTGGGCATGCGAGAGCTTCTTTCCTCAAGAGAAACAAGCTCGAGACCCAACTCTTTGTACTCCGACCTCGTTGGGGACATGCATTAAGACGACAAGGAGAAGAATGCTCTAATACCACTGATTCATATTTTATGAGTTGAATGAAATGAATATAGATTATTAACAGGTTCTTAACACAAAATAACATAGATACAGTAAAATTGGTTTTCTATTCAATAACGAAATACACTGAAACTGTAAAATGTAGTGGAAACAAGCTTCCTAGAATGGTGGCGGCTTATCTATGAGAAGAGATGTGACGGCAGCGCGCATTCATAAGAAGAAGGTTACAATGAGGCTCTAAAGTAATTTTTACAATAAGAAAAAATGCCAAAATCCCTAGACATCCAAAAACCTAACCCTAGGAAATGAAGCACCAAAAGTCATGTGGGCCCTGTTTGGGTAAGTTAGTACATCAACTTCCCGGGGTCGTAACTTTTTCATACAATCTATGTTCTAGGTGTGTGATAGCCCGTTGGTAAGGTATCATTGAGGAGATTCATTTTGGGGGTGCAATCATTTATTTAGATATCATTGACGAGCTCGATCCCAAAAAGACTTCATTTAGGCCCTCAAAATGGTCCCCGAAGTTAAAACTGCTAAAAACAGTAAATTGCCAAAATTGTCAGAAAACTATTTTGAGCTAGTTGGAAAAGGTGGTGGACATAGATATCCATATGGATCAATCCTACCTCCTTAGGAATCAATGGTATCCATTGTGTTGAGGTCCCCCATCAGATGAGGAAATTTTTACTGAATTTTGCCTCAGGTGAGCCACTTGCCTTGGTGCAGGAGCTACCCTGCTTTGACGACTCGATAAAGTTGGATCCTTTGGTGTCAAGTTCCCTTGATATGTCTGTCCAAAATCTAGTCATTGGATTCCTATTGTAGGCAGTCGGGTTTGAGCTATGTTGGTTTCAGTTGTTCTACTAGTTCTGAGGTGTCTAATAATGGTGGGAAATAAGGGCAAAGGAGATCCACGTTGAACACTGGGTGAAGACAAAGGAAAGGAGGAATGTTGAGCTCAAAATAATTATCCCCCACAGCCTTGGTGATAGTTTACAACCCATAACAGAGTTGGCGAAGCTTCCGATGGGGTCCTGTAAGGAATTCTTTCTGCAAGTACAACCAAACTTTGTCACCCACCTGAAACTTATGCGGCACCCGATGTTGATCATGGCGTTGTTTGTACTTCTCATTGGACTTTTGTAGGATATCCTAAATGTGTTGGTGGATGTACTAGATACACTCAATGAACTGGGTGCCTTTGTCAGCTTCAGTTGGAGAAGGAGATGAGTCGG
The DNA here is from genome assembly GCA_009831015.1 of Picea engelmannii. NCBI lineage: Eukaryota > Viridiplantae > Streptophyta > Pinopsida > Pinales > Pinaceae > Picea > Picea engelmannii. The sequence goes on along the minus strand of ML782390.1, from coordinate 476,825 downwards.
TCGAGGTGAATACAAGGGGAAGTGCAACATCTATGGGTCCTAATGGTTGGAATCCCAACCTCACTTGAAAGGGGTTGTGGCTAGTTGAGCTATGCAGGGTTCGGTTGTAGCTATAGTGGACATAGGGAAGGCTCTCATCCCATGTGTAAGGGTGCTTTGAATTATACATGCAAAGGATATGCACAATCATTCAATTTACAACCTCGGCTTGGCAATCTGTCTGGGGGTGGAAGGCCGTGGATTTGGTGAGCTTGGTGTCAAGTAGTGACAAGAGGCTCGACCAAAATATGCTAAGAAGTCGACTATCCCGATCTAAGAAAAATTTTTGTGGGATTCCAAAATGTACCCATACTTGTTCAAAGAAGAGCTTGGCAGTGGCCTCTGTTGTGATGCTCTTCTTGTAGGCAACCAGAATCGCCATCTTAGAAAAGCAATCAACAACCCAAAAACCATAGTCATTTCCCTGCTTGGTGGACCAGAGGCCCAACATGTAGTCCATTGAGATGGATTCCCATGGCCTATCAGGAGTAGGATGAGGGGTGTACATGCCCTGTTTCTTAGTGGTCAGTTTGGAAATAGCGCAGGCACTGAAGGACCTAATATACTTGCTGACCTCCTGTTGAAGTTTCGACTAGTAGAAATGTTTATGTAGCATTGCCACTATCTTTTGAACATTGAAGTGTCCTGCCACCCGACTATAGTGGGCGTCCCAGATCAGCTTCACTCACTCAGTTGATGGAACATAGATATGGCTTAGATGACACAACAACCCATCCTGAACATGGAAATTATCAACAACTGGGCTTGCACCCCACATTTGGTAGGTCGTGGTGAAGTCAGGGTCTATCTCATAGAGTTGGGGCCATCCAGATGTCTCATGGCCGCAAGAGTCTAGCACCGTGGTGAGTGTCATGACTAGAAGCCTGCTGAGGCAATCAACGATGTGATTGGTGCTTCATGTTTTATACTTGATGTTGAGGTGGAATTGTTGCAAGTATGTGGACCACTTTTGATGGCGGTCATTCTACAATTTTCCCTGCATCTACATGATTATAGTGGCTTATGATCAGTGTGGATGATTGTCTCCTTCCCAAGAATGTAATGTATCCACTGGCGGCATGCTTCCACAGTGGAGTACATTTATTTGTCGTAATTAGGGTACTTATAGACAGTATCTGACAGTGTCTCACCATGATAGGCCATGGGGTGGCCATGCTGAGTGAGAACAACACCCACAACATAGTCTGAAACATCTGTCTCGATCTCAAAAGGATGTTGCAGGTTTGGTAGTGAAAGTACTGGGGCTGAGAACAAGCGCTCATTCAAATCATCGAACACTTTTTGTTGGGACTGGCCCCACACAAATTTCTCCTTACCACCACCTCTGTTTATTTGGCCGAGGGCCCATGCAATATTGGAAAAACCCAACATGAACCTATGGTAGAAATTGGCAAGGCCCAAGAAGCTCCGAAGCTAAATGAGTGTTGTTGGGGCTAGCCAGTCACGGATGACTTGGATCTTGGCTGGATCCACATGTATGCCATGTTGATCAATGATGTAGCCTAGGTAATGGACCCTGTCCATGCTGAAGGAGCATTTTTCCAAGTTGGCATATGGCATGTGCTACCATAGGGTGTGCAGAACCTGTTGAATATGTTGCAAGTGTTTGACCCAAGTCTTGCTGTAAATTAAAATGTCACTTAGATACACCACTACAAAATTATTGGTGAATGGTCATAGGATATCATCCATCATCCTCGTGAAAGTGGATGGAGCATTTGTCAAACCAAAGGGCATGACCAACCATTCAAAAGGGCCTTCCTTTGACTTGAAGGCAGTCTTCCATACATCTGTCTATTCTATCGGGACCTGGTGGTAGCCAGAATTCAGATCAATCTTAATAAAGTATTTGGCCCCCATGAGTTGATCAAGGAGGTCATCCAATAAGGGAATCGGTTACTGGTTTTTGAATATGATTTTATTCAGAGCCAGGTTCCACCTTTCTTCTGTACCAACACGATTGGGCTCCCGTAAGGTGATGAGCTGGGGCGGATCTACCCCTTGTGGATCAGTTTTTGGATCTGTTGCTTGATATTCTCATTCTCTAACAAAGAGTGACGATAGACTGGCCCATTAGGTAGCGATGCACTGGGGGTCAGATCGATGGGGTGATTGACTTGGCAGTGCAGAGGTACCCCTGTAGGTGAGGAGAATATATTTGAGTATTCTTCCATGACCTTATCTACTTGCTTCTGCTGTGTGGAGAGGTCGGCCGCAGAGACCCTGGATGTGGCTGTGATATTTCACTTATTCTAAGAGTGAATCATGAAGAAGACAAACTTCCCTGTATGAGAGATGACCTTCCTACGTTGCTTAGCAGAGATCAAGGAAATAGCACTAGGTGGGGCTGCCCCGATTATTCTATACAATTTCTTGTTTAAAGTAATAATAACACTATGAGGCCTAGACTCACATACAACATGGCGTTTCCATAAATAAGGTTGGCCCAAAAGAACATCACAAACTTCAAGAGGAGAAACATCACACGATACCTCGTCTTTGAAGGGATTGATGCCATACGACAGTCGACACTATTGGCTGACGTGGAGATCGCTTCCTTGGTGGAGCCATCCAATGGTGTATAGTTGTGGGTTCAACGTTGTTGGCAGGACCAGCCACTTGATGACCTTTGCTGAGATGAGGTTCTTCTATCTATCACTATCAACTATGAAGTGCAGCAGGGTGCCTTTTACCCACATCTATTAATGGAAGACGCCCTCTACTTCTTTTGGCTCGTCTGGCTCACTAGGCTGGAGCTTGGTGGTAGAAATGGTGGCACTGGGTTCTGTGTCAATGATCTGTCTTCCCCTTTCTAGTTTTAGCTTAGAGTCATAATCTGCATCTGATTCAGAGTCTCTCACTTCAGCCACCAACAACTTCTTTGAGTGGTGGTCAGCAGTGTTATGCCAAGGGCTCTTATGGAAGTCACACCACTTCCCGATATCTTTCTTTGTCTTTCCGATGTCCTTCTTTACTTGCGGCTTGGACTGGTTGTTCTGATACTGTCCATATTTTCTCTTTCCTTTGTTCAGTGGGTTATGGTCACCCTTTCTTGGATTTTGTTGTGAGGGGTTCTCAGGCCCAAATTGCAGCATCTTTTGTGTGAGCTTCTGCTCGATTTTAACAGCATATCGGTAGGTTGTTCCCAAGGATGAGATGTCTAGACATTCCATTTCGGTATGTATCTATCTATGCAAAGTATCGCAATACTTGAGCACTAGATTTCGCTCTGAATCTTTGATACCAAACTTGGTGCGCAAGGTATGGAAGATATTTGTGAAATCTGGCCTCTGCTTGGTATCTTTCTTGCCGCAGTGTGGTCCATTTGGTATACAGGTCATCATAACTTCCGACAGGGTAGTATTGTTCCTTAATAGCATCCCTGAAGGATTCCCAGGTGGCTGTGACTGAAAATAATGAGGTTTCCTCTATTTCCTTTTTCTCACAGAAAGTTTCCCACCGATCTTTGAGATGGGGAATGGATTTGAGGAGAACAAAAGTAATCTTTTCTTTATTCGAAAAGTTATGGACAGAAAAATACCCTTCTAGTAGATTCAACCACTTGTCTACAGCATCTGCATCTATCTAAACTTCAAATATAGGAATATCGAAGTTTATTTGTACCTTGAAGGGGGTGGTGTCTTCGTTCGAAGAAGATGCGTTGCCTGTTGGTAGCCTCCGAAGGATTTGCGTGAAACTATCCATCATCTCGTTCCTTTGTTGCATGAGGGCTTCCTCAATCAACAATTTGAAAGGATATCCTGTCCCATCATCTTTATTTTCTCTTGTCATGGGAAGTCGCTTGGGCATGGGAGAGCTTCTTTCCTAAAGAGAAACAAGCTCGAGACCCAACTCTTTGTACTTCGACCTCGTTGGGGACATGTATTAAGACGACAAGGAGCAGACCGCTCTGATACCACTAATCTGGATTTTATCAGTAGAATGAAATGAATACAGATTACTAACAGGTGCTTAACACAAAATAACAGAGATACAGTAAAACTGGTTTTCTATTAAATAATGAAATAAGCTGAAATTGTAAAATGCAGTGGAAATAAGCTTTTTGGAATGGTGGCGGCTTATCTATGAGAAGAGATGTGACGACAGTGCGCATTCACAAGAAGAAGATTACAATGAGGCTCTTAAGGCATTTTTACAATAAGAAAGAATTCCAGAAACCCTAGACATCCAAAAACCTAACCCTGGGAGATGAAGCGCGAAAAGTCATGTGGGCCCCGTTTGGGTAAGTTAGTACATCAACTTCCCGGGGGCGTAACTTTTGCATACGATCTCCGTTTTAGGAATGTGATAGCCCGTTGGAAAGGTATCATCAAGGAGGTTCATTTTGGGGGATCAATTATTCATTTGGATATCATAGAGGAGCTCGATGCCGAAAAACCTTCATTTAGGCCCTCAAAATGGCCCCGGAAGTTAAAACTGCTAAAAATAGTAAATTGCCAAAATTGTCAAAAAATTGTTTTGAGCTAGTTGGAAAAGGTGGGTGGCCACCGATATCCATCTGGATCATTGACTCTCTCTATTTGTCTATTTGATTGTGAATGGAATGTTATGATAAATTTCTGATTTGTACCAAATCCCTTAAATAATCCTCTTCAAAAGTTTGAATTAAACTTTGAATCTTTGTTTGAAACAATTTCCTTAAGTATTCCATGCAACCCAACAATTTCTTTCATGCAAATTTCTGCAATGTTAGTTGTTGTGTGGGTCATTTTCACTCGAATAAAATGAACAACCTTTATAAATTTATCCACCACTACCATTATTGAATCATGTTTCCTTGTTGTCATGGGAAATTTAGTAATTAAATCAAGAAATTTTAGTAACTAAATCAATGGTTAGCACTTGTCATTTCCACTCTTGGATTAGCATTGGATGTAGAAAATTTGTTCGGTGTGTATGCTTATATTTCACTCTCTCACATTTCATACATATGTAAATGTAATTAGTAACTTATCCTTCTTCATTCAGGGTCAAAAGTATTGTATTTTTATTGTTGCAATTATTTTCTCGTAACTGTGATGTCTAACATATGGAATAATATGCATTTCATTTAACACCAAATTCCTCAATTCTTTGGAATTAAGAACATAAATTGCGTTTTATGCATAAGTATCACACATTCTCCCTTGTTATACTATTTAAATATTTGTTTTACTTATTTTATATGTGGGTAATGTTGGTCTATAACAAGAACATCTAGAAAATTTCTCCTTAAATTTGATTGATGTGTATTAATGGTTGTAGCATGCATGGTGTGCATCCTTCGACTAAGTGCATAAACAACTTTATTTTATTTTTTTTGGATATATTTGATGTCAGATTCATAGTCACTTAATAATTGCAACCATCTTGTTTGTCTAGCATTTAAATTCGGTTGTTCAAACAAATATTTCAGACCACTATGGTCTATCCTTAATTTGAATTTATTCCCCATTAAATAATGCCTCCACATCTTAAATGCATGAACTATGACAACAACCTCCAAATCATGTGTGGCATAATTCCTATCATTTTATTTAAGATTTCTAGACTCATAACAAATGGCGTGTCCATTTTGAGAGAGGACTCCATCATGTCCTTCATTGCATGCATCTGTACATACCACAAAATTATCATTTGGGTCAAAAATCTTCAGAATAGGTGCATTGGTAAGTAAGTATTTGTAACACCCTGTTTCCCCTAGATTGTAAATATAATTGGACTGGCCAAGGACTATGGCAAACTCATAAGTATGAATATGTGATGTAAATGGACCTGCAGGAAGAGGTCAATGAATGTGAATAATATTTTGAATTTATTGTAGGACTGTTGAGAGGGGATGTGCAGAAAAGAGACCACGATGGCGATGGAAGGCTCCTGAAAAGGTGGCGTTAACTTCCACCCTAAATGAATACCGTATTTGGACTCCATTGGCCCGGAGAACCAAAAGCGGCTTGCTAGCCCCCAAATTTAATGTCTTGTAGGCTGGTAGGCGGGCGACTTGATGATGGATGGGATGGTGAACCGCCCATCCATAGAGCCATCAGGCCTGATTAGCGCGAGGGTAATCGTGCCACACGCAACCTCACGAGAGGATAAGGCGTATGGAAAAAGTGATGAAAAGGGGCAGATGCGAGGGGAACTCTAGAAGTTTTTACACAGAGTGAGTGATAGCAAGGAAGAAGGATTGCAACCTTCACTCCTGGTCACTGGAAGACAGAGAGACGCAGTCTCAGAACATCGTTGTCTCATCTCGGGGGTGGCTAGTGGTAAATCCGTTGGGAGTCACTGAGCCTACGGTTGGGTGGAAACGAGCACCCCTCTCAGTAGTTGCACCCATTTTTGAAGTCACTTCTGATAAGTGTTTTGTTCATTTATTGCCTCTTGAAATTCATAGAATGATACATATATGTATATGCTCATAAGACCTGTGAAATTGTAAATGCTTCCTGTGTAAGAATGTCTGTGCATTGTTTTGATAATGATTAATAGGCATATGCTTATAATAGAGGAAGCCATGCATGACTTACGTTGTTAAACTGAATCTATTTATGCCTAGGCTGAACGAGGTTAGGTTTTCAGCCAGTTCTCGGGAAATTGTTTCCCTTCACCCATATCCAAGAAAGCCCCGGAACAGATCTCTTCACAGAGATTTCCTCCCTAGAAAGGTTCGCAAAGGACCCAGAAAAGGGACTTGAGCGCACAAGTCTTAACAACCCTATATAAAGAGGAACGACCCTCTTAAATCCCGAAGTAGTAGCTTAGGGATAAGTATTAATCAATGGATGAGATCCTGTCGGAGAGTCTGCGGTCATTTCACGATCATTGAATTGAGGGAATAAACGAGGGCATTAATTGCCCTAAACCATTTTCCCCCTATCTTTGTGAATAGAGAGGAAGTCTGAATCATAGACCCCCAGGCTCCATGAGAGAATCTGGACCGTTGATTTTTCCACGTCCAAAGAGCAGTAGAGAAGGGCGCGGCATTGGGACCGATCTGAATCGTCAGATCTGAACTAGGAATCTCGACATCCGTTGGATTAGGAGGAATTGCGCACGGTTTAGCTTCTGGAGGAGTAGGCGAGCAGGAGGAGGATATGAGCCGTCAGATATTGGATCAGATCACCGACAGTCGTCGGATCTGCAAGAGTCACGCGGGAGTTAATCCCATGAACATGAGGAGAAATCCCGAACAAGTCATTGGGATATTGAAGAGAGAATCCTAGCCGTTGATCTCAGCAAGACACGCGTTAGTATTCTGGCGAGTCATCAGGATATCAGTCATCGGGAAATCGAAGTTCTCGAGGTCATGAGAACCGAGACTTCGAAAGTTTTGAAATCCCGAGAGTAAATCTGAGACGTTAGTCTGAAGAGGGACACATGTCACGCGATCATCCGTATCGGAGATCCGAGGCACCAAGCGTCGACAAGGCGTCAGGACACTTGAAGTAGAAAAAACCGAAAAGGAATCTGGGCCGTCCATCTGGAGGACAGGTGGCAAAGGATCGGGCGCTATCGGAATTTCTTCCATCGGGATATCGGAGATCCCAGGGACGAGAGGTTTGTGCATTGTAGAATTGTGAAACGCGATTTCCCGATAAGGCCTAGGAGTGTGGGGCCACATGGACTGTCAGCGGGGGACAGCTGTCAGCATATCGGGACTGAAGAAAGGTTTCATAGTGGGAGCCGGCTGTCATCACAGCAAAGGAGGACAACGGCGTAGTGGAGGCCAGTTGTCAGCGTAACAGAGAGTCGAGATTTGGACGATCGAGAATCCAAAGGGTGTATGCATTGGGGCATCACAAACCCCGCAGTCCCGACGGGATAAGGTTGTGGTCATGGGAGTTGGTCATATGAGCARGAGTTAAGCTCAGGAGGGCTAGCGCATGAAAGGAGCCATCAGGGATCAGAGAATCGAGAGCCACGTGGACATAAACCTTGTGTCATCGTAAACGCCGAAACTCTGATGGGAGTTATAGCCGTGGTCACGGGAAGYGGTCACATGGACCARAGTCTAGCTAGGAGGGGCTAGCACACAAAGAAATCATCGAGAAACTAGAACTAAAAATCCCGATAGGGTGATACAAGGTTGTGGTCGTGTGGATTGGGTCATATTTCGACAGGGATTCCACTCAGGAATCTAAAGAGCTGCTTCGGCTCAATAGCGGGATTTTGATCGATCCTGAGAGCGGGTGAGTAGAGGATCAACCTCGCCTGCATCAAGGGGCGCATAGGAAATTTGTCTCATCGATGATTAGAGGTTCAAGAGGATAGGGAATCTCGACACCGCAACCTCCGAAAACCCGAATTCCGATATTAAACCGGGGATTGACATTTCGCTAATGCAAGTTTTTGGAGATTTCTCATTTGGGAGACATTAACCCAAAATTTTTGATTATAGGTAGTGGGTATGTTACAAAGTGGTATCATAGTATGGTTACAACACTCGGCTTGATTGGGCTCATGCACGAGTCGCGCATAAACCTTGTTCGAAACACTCCTATGAGGAGTAATCCCCTGACTTAACTCTCTTGTCCAGGATTAAAAACTTGGAAAATGAGAACCCGACTGTGTATGCATGTGAAAGAGTTATGAAATTTTGCGCAAATTATAAAATGTATTTAACTCTTGACTAATATCCAACGTTTGTCTTTTCACTCAAGCGGACGATCAACCGCGAGAATCTACAAACGCAGAGCATGGTGACTCACCAAGAAGTGGGATAAGGCTCCCACAATAGAGACAAGGAGTCTGATGAAAGAAGAGCAATAGGAACCCCTCCAGACTTAGCTGAGACGGTGAGGAGTCTCATGGCCGAATTGAAAAGCTGGAAGGCCGATAATGAAAGAATGATGAAAGAGCAAGAAAAGCAAACTGAAATTAATGCAGTTCTACTGCAGAGCCTATCCGACCTACAACAACAAATGCAACATGAACCTGAGATGTAGAATCATGGTCATGTCAGTGGCCACACTGATAAAAGAACATCTAGAAAGATCCACCCTAGAGGTAAAGGACCAGTGCCAGACGATTCCACTGAGAAGGAAGCTGGCAATTCAGAAGGCTCATCTAGCAGCAGGACCAGTTCCTATTCTCGCAGAAAACAGAAGAAGCAAAAGACTTCCAAGAGTCACAAATTTGAGGAATTTAGGAAGGCCAAACCTCCCTCCTTCGATGGCGAGATAAAGAAGGGAGAGGAAGCTGAGGATTGGCTACTTGTACTGAAGAAATATTTCAGATTCCATGATTTCTCAGAGAACTTGAAGGCCCGAGTGGCCACTTTCAATTTGAATGGAAAGGCTTACATCTAGTGGGAAGACCTTAAGAATATGAAAGGGGTTCGCGAGGAGGACCTGTATTGGAAATGGTTTGAGAAGTACTTCTGGAAGAAGTATTTGTCGGAGAAGTATTTCGACAAGAAGGCTAGAGAGTTTTATGAACTCAAATTGGGAAAACTTACTATGGAGGAGTATGTCAACAAATTCCTTGACTTACTGAGATATGTACCCTACATCAAGGCAGAGAAGGAGAAGGCACAACGCTTCATCAGTGGGCTACCCAAGGAATAATGGAACCGAATAGAATTTGATGAGCCAAAGACCCTAGAAGACACTATAAGAAAGGCAACATATTGTCATGAACAATATGGACATTGGGCAGAGTCTCGTGGAGACTGGAAACAGAAGAGTGGCTCGAAATTTCAGAAGAAAGGGGGCAAATCCTCGGGATTGAAAAACTACAAGAAGAACCACAGAATGAACTTTCCAACCCGGAGTGTGCTCCAGCAGAAATTTCCCTCGGCGAACGAAAATAAAACTTTTGGACCTATACCAGTAAAGACTGATAACCGAAAGAGAAAGCCTTTGGAATGCTAGGATTGCAGAGGAGAGCATCTCCAGAGAGACTGTCCACTCCGACAACAGAACAGTCGGAAAAATTATAACATGCAGGAAGCTACCATGGTCAATGATGTGGCAAGGAGTGTGCCGCAGATCTATGCAGCCTTGGATAATAACCAAGTTGACCACCAAGCTTCAGTGGTGGAAATAGAAGGTATGATCTTCAACCATCTGGTATTTGTTTTGATTGACCCTGGCTCCAATTTGAGTTATATATCCCCTAAAGCTGTTGATAAGTGTAAGCTACAGCCATGAAAACAAACTAAGCCATGGTTAGTACAGTTAGCCACTGGCACCAACAAAAAGGTGGTAGAGGCCATACCAGCCTGCCAATTAGTGTTGGGTGGGTTCCCCACCCAAGAAACCCTTAATGTATTACCCTTGGGATCATACGATCTGTTGATTGGTATGGAATGGTTGGCCACCCATAAAGCCAAACTGGACTGTTACTATAAAACCTTAGAGTGTGTGAACAAAGAAGGACAAAGGATAACCCTTCAAGGGATCCGAAAACCAGTCTCGATGAGAAAAATATCAGCATTGCAAATGAGGAAGTATTGCCGAAAGGGATGTCCCCTATATGCAGTACAGGTGTTGAAAACAACCGAAGGTGCAGACCCAAGCCATGATGATCACCCTGTCCTGAGAGAATACCGAGATGTGTTTCCAGAGGAGATACCAGGTCTACCTCCAAGAAGAGACATTGACTTCTCAATAGAACTTGCACCAGGAGTGGTGCCGGTGTCTAGGACACCTTACTGAATGAGCACACCTGAGTTAGTATAACTCAAGTTACAATTGAAAGAAATGATGGATAAGGGTTATATTCGACCCAGGGTGTCCCCATGGGGAGCACCGGTCCTATTTGTGAAAAAGAAATATGGCACCCTTAGACTGTGTATAGACTACAGACAACTTAATAAAGTAACCATAAAGAACAAATACCCCTTTCCCAGGATCGATGATCTATTCGATCAGTTGGGAGGTGTGTCTGTTTTCTCAAAGATTGACTTGAGGTCCGGATACCATCAAGTCTGAATCAAGGGTGAAGACATCCATAAGACCGCTTTCTGGACACGGTATGGTCATTATGAGTTTGTGGTAGTACCATTTGGGTTAACCAATGCCCTTGCTACTTTCATGTGCTTAATGAACAACATACTCAGTAAATTTCTGGATAAATTTGTACTAGTTTTTATTGATGATATTTTAATTTACTCTATGAGTAGAGAAGAACATGAAGAGAATCTTAGACTTGTGCTGCAAGTTCTAAGAGAGCATCGACTCTATGCTAAGTTCATCAAGTGTGACTTCTTTCAGAAGCAAATACACTACTTGGGACATGTTCTGTCCAAGGAAGGGGTAGCAGTAGATCTTGACAAGATCAGGTCTATCATGGAATGGCCTACCCCAAAGGTTGTCTCAGACATCAGATCCTTTATGAGATTGGCGGGATATTATAGAATATTTATAAAATATTTCTCCAAGATTGGTTGTCCAATCACTGCCCTCCAGAAGAAGGGAACAAAATTTCTGTGGACACAGCAATGCGAAGAAAGATTTCAAACCTTGAAACATCTACTAACCCATGCACCGGTATTGAAAATCGCTGACCCAAAAGCTGACTTCCTTGTGTGCACAGATGCCTGTAAAGAAGGGCTCGGAAGAGTCCTTATGCAGGAAGGAAAGGTGATCTGTTATGAATCCCGAAAATTGAATGAACATGAGGTCAACTATGTGACTCATGATCTAGAATTGGCTGCCATAGTGCATGCCTTAAAAATGTGGAAGCATTACCTCCTGGGAAGGAAATTTGTGCTTATGACAAATCACTATGGATTACGGTATTTGTTTGATCAACCCAAGCTCAATGCTAGACAAGCTAGATGGATGGCCCTCCTTAGAGAATTTGATTTTGAAATCAAACACATTAAAGGGAAGGAGAATAGGGTGGCCGATGCCCTTAGTAGGAGCATGAGAACAATTCACCTGGCAGCGGTGAGTACCTGCGAGACAGATGTCAAGAACAGAGTCAAAGAGGCACAAGAAATAGATCCCTTCATCTGAAATGTGACCCTGTACCTACAACAAGAACCCGCTGGAGCAAAATACGAAGGTTATCAGATGACCAAAGGAGGTCTACTCACCTACAGAGATAGACTTTACATTCCCAATTGTGACGACTTGAAGAGGTTAATCATGGATGAACTACATAAAAGACCTTACACTGGTCACCCAGGATACCAGAAAATGATTACTGCCACCCGAAAACAATTTTACTGGCCGGGATTGAAGAAGGATGTAGCCAAATATTTGGCCCAATGCATAGAATGTCAACAAGTTAAAGCAGAACATCGACACCCAGTAGGACTATTACACCCTTTACCCATCCCAGAATGGAAATGGGAAACCATCTCCATGGATTTTATCACTGGATTACCAACTTCAACCAAACAGAATGATGCCATTATGGTAGTGGTGGATAAACTGAGCAAGTATGCTCATTTCATCCCCGTCAAATCGACCTGCAAGGCGATAGATATCACACAGGTATTCATGAAAGAGGTGTTCCGACTGCACGGCATGCCGAGAGAGATAATATCTGACAGAGACACCAAATTCACTTCCCAATTCTGGAAATCACTCATGACGGGATTAGAGACTGAATTTTTGTTTAGCACCGCCTATCACCCTCAAACCGACGGACAGACAAAAAGAGTAAATCAGATATTAGAGGATATGTTAAGGATGCATGTAATGCATCAACCTAGAAAATGGTAAGACTACCTGCCATTGGTAGAATTTGCCTACAACAACGGCTATCAAGCGTCCTTAAAAATGAGCCCATTCGAGGTCCTCTATGGTAGACAATGTAATACCCCAGTCAGTTGGAGCAATCCTATAAATAGGATTTCTTTTGGACCAGACTTGTTGAAGGAAATGGAACAACAAGTGACTCAGATAAAACAAAATCTGAGGGTCGCTCAGAACCGACAGAAAAGTGATGCTGATCAAAAGAGAACTCCAAGGGAGTTCCAAACAGGAGATCATGATTACCTCAGAATTAAGCCCTGAAGGAGTTCCCTAAAAATGGGCGCTTGTGCCAAATTGCCACCCCAGTATTGTGGACCTTTTGAGGTTCTAGATAGAGTGGGACCTGTAGCCTATCGGCTAGCACTTCCTCCCACAGTAAAAGCACATAATGTTTTCCATGTTTCATTATTAAAGAAATATGTACATGATGCTAATCATATAATTGACTGGTCTGTGATCCAGGTGGAACCGGAGGGAGAATTCCTGCTAGAACCCCAATGCATATTAGATAGAAGGGAAACCCAACTCCGGAACAGAACCATTGCACAGGTCAAGGTGCAGTGGAATCATTTTGGCCCAGATGAGGCTACATCGGAAATGGAGGATGCCATGAGACAGGCATATCCAATTTTGTTTATTTCTGTAAATGTAATTCATGTTAGTAGCTAAGAACATTGAGGATGATGTTCCCTTTTAAGGGGGAGGGAATTGTAACACCATGTTTCCCCCAGATTGTAAATATAACTGGAATGGCCAAGGACTATGGAAAACTCATAAGTATGAATATGTGATGTAAATAGACCTGCAGGAAGAGGTCAATGAATGTGAATAATATTTTGAATTTACTGCAGGACTGCTGAGAGGGGATGTGCAGAAAAGAGACCACGATGGTGGTGGAAGGCTCCTGAAAAGGTGGCATTAACTTCCACCCTGAATGAATACCGTATTTGGACTCCACTGGCCCAGATAACCAAAAGCGGCTCGCTGGCCCCCAAATTTAATGTCTCGCGGGCTGGTAGGCAGGCGGCTTGATGAGGGATGGGATGGTGAACTGCCCATCCATAGAGCTGTCAGGCCTGATCGACGTGAGGGTAATCGTGCCACACACAACCTTGCGAGAGGATAAGGTGTATGGCAGAAGCGATGGAAGGGGGCAGACGCGAGGGGAACTCTGGCAGTTTTTACGCAGAGTGAGTGATAACAGGGAGGTAGGATTGCAACCTTCGCTCCTGGTCACTGGCAGACAGAGAGACGCAGTCTTAGAACATCGTGGTCTCAGCTCGGGGGTGCCTAGTGGTAAATCTGTTGGGATTCGTTGAGCCTACGATTGGGTGGAAACGAGCACCCCTCTCAGTAGTTGCACCCATTTCTAAAGTCACTTCTGATAAGTGTTTTGTTCACCTATTGCCTCTTGAAATTCATAGAATGATACATATATGTATATGCTCACAAGACCTGTGAAATTGTAAATGCTTCCTATGTAATAATGTCTATGCAGTGTTTTGATAATGATTAATAGGCATATGCTTATAATAGAGGAAGCCATGCATGAATTACGTTGATATACTGAATCTATTTATGCCTAGGCTGAACGAGGTTAGGTTTTCAACCAGTTCTCGGGAAATTGTTTCGCTTCACCCATATCCAGGAAAGCCCTGGAACATATCTCTTCACAGAGATTTCCTCCCTAGAAAGGTTCGCAAAGGACCCAGAAAAAGGACTTGAGCGCACAAGTCTTAACAAACCTGTATAAAGAGGAACGACCCTCTTAAATCCTGAAGTAGCAGCTTAGGGATAAGTATTAATCAATGGATGAGATCCTGTCAGAGAGTCTGCGGTCATTTCATGATCATTGAATCGAGGGAATAAACGAGGGAATTAAGTGCCCTAAACCCTTTTTCCCCTATCTTCGTGAATAGAGAGGAAATTTGAATCGTAGACCCCCAGGCTCCATGAGAGCATCTGGACCATTGATTTTTCCACTTCCAAAGAGCAGTAGAGAAGGGCACGACATTGGGACTGATCTGAATCATCAAATCTGAACTAGGAGTCCCGACAGTCATTGGATCAGGAGGAATTGTGCACAGTTTAGCCTCTGGAGGAGTAGGCGAGCAGGAGGAGGATCTGAGCCATCAGATCTTGGATCAGATTGCCGACAGTCATCGGATATGCAAGAGTCACGCGGGAGTTAATCCCGTGAATAGGAGGAGAAATCCCGGACAGGTCATCAGGATATTGAAGAGAGAATCCTAGCCGTCGATCTCTGCAGGACACACGTTAGTATTCTGGCGAGCCATCGGGATATCAATCATTGGGAAATCGGAGTTCTCGAGGTCATGAGAACCGGGACTTCGAAAGTCTCAAAATCCCGAGAGTAAATCTGAGACGTCCGTCTGAAGAGGGACACGTGTCACATGATCGTCTGTATTGGAGATCCAAGGCACCAGGCGTCGATAAGGCATCGGGACACTTGAAGTAGAAAAACCCGAAAAGAAATCTGGTCCGTCCATCTAGAGGATAGGTAGCAAAGGATCGGGCGTCGTCGGCATTTTTTCCATTGGGATATTGGAGATCCCAGGGACGAGAGGTTTGTGCATTGCAGAATCGCAAAACGTGATTTCCTGATAAGGCCTAGGAGCGTGGGGCCACACAGACTGTTAGCGGGGGACAACTGTCAGCATATTGGGACTGAAGAAAGGTGTTGTAGTGGGAGCCGGTCGTCATCATAGGAAAGGAGGACAACGGCGTAGTGGAAGCCAACTATCAGCGTAACGGAGCATTGGGATTTGGATGATCGGGAATCCAAAGGGTGTATGCATTGGGGCATCACAAACCCCGTAGTCCCGATGGGATAAGGTTGTGGTCACGGGAGTTGGTCATATGAGCGGAAGTTAAGCTCAGGAGGGCTAGCGCATGAAAGGAGCCACCGGGGATCAGAGAATCGCGAGCCCCGTGGACATAAACCTTGTGTCATCGTAAATGACAAAACTTCGATGGGAGTTATAGCTGTGGTCACAGAATGCGGTCACATGGACCAGAGTCTAGCCAGGAGGGGCTAGCGCACAAAGAACTCATTGAGAAACTAGAACTCGAAATCCCGATAGGGTGATACAAGGCTGTGGTCATGTGGATTGGGTCATATTTCGACAGGGATTCCACTCGGGAATCTAAAGAGCCGCTTCGGCTCAATAGCGGGATTTTGATCAATCCTGAGAGCGGGTGAGTAGAGGATCAACCTCGCCTGCATCAAGGGGCACATAGGAAATTTGTCTCATCGGTGATCGGAGGTTCGAGAGGACAGGGACTCTCGACACTGCAACCTCTGAAACCCTGAATTCCGATATTAAACCGGGGATTGGCATTTCGCTAATGCAAGTTTCTGGAGATTTCTCATTTGGGAGACATTAACACAATTTTTATTATTATAGGTAGTGGGTATGTTACAGTATTTCAATAAATTAAAACTTTCTTCACAATCTATTGTCCATCCAAACTTAACTCTCTTATTTTGTAAATAAGTTATGGGATAATGAATCTTAGAAAATTGTTCTATAAATCTTTTGTAGTATCCAACTAATCCCATAAAAAATGTGACTTCTGAAACATTCCTTGGTGTTGGCCATCCTCTAATGGCTTCAATATTCTATGAATATACTAAGTTATACCTTCCTCTGAAATAATGTTCCCCAAATAATCTATCTTCTCTTGTTAGAAACAACACTTTCTTAGCTTTTAATATAGTTAAGGTTCCCTTAGCACTTTTGGTACCAATCTCAAGTGATTCTCATGTTTTTCTTTTGATTTGGAATAAATAAGTATGTCATATAAGAACACAACAACAAACTTATCTAGATAGTTTCTAAATATTTCATTCATCAAGCACATAAAGGTAGACTATGTATTGGTTATTCCAAATGGTGCAACCACAAATTCGTAATCCCCATACCTAGTTCTAAAAGTTTTCTTACTGATGTCTTGTTCCTTGATTCTCACCTGGTGATATCCTCAAGTCTATATTTGAAAATATCTTTTCTCTTGGTAGTTTGTCAAAGATGTCATTTCTTTTGGGTAGAGGTTATTTCTTCTTCATAATGATTTTATTGAGTTATCTAAAGTCAATACATAGACTCGACATTCCATTTTTTTTTTCACAAAGAGGAATAGTGCTCCCCAAGGTGACACACTTGGGAATATATACCTTTTCTTCAACAATTGCTCTAGTTGCATTTGTAATTATTTTAATTATGGTGTACTCATTATGTAAAGAGTCTTTGATACTAGTGTTGTTCTAGGTATTAAATCAATAGAGAAATCTATATCCCTCTTTGGTAGCAGTCCTGGTATTTCTTTGAATACATCCTCAAAGTCTTGCAATACTAAAAAATATTCAAAACCTGGCTCTTTGTTTCTTTCAGACTCCTCCACATGAGCTACATACAATTGACAAAGTTTCATGAAACATATCTCCAGCCATAAGACTAAAATCTCCCTAATGGAAATGGGTCTTGGAGTTCCTTGCATAGAGTTCCTTGCATAGTGTTATGCTTTCCTTCTTCATCAATACATGTAAATGTCTTGTTATGGAAATATAGGATAGCATTATTCTTTTCCAATCAATTCATTCCAATTAAGATATCAAAAGATCCTAATCATGTGATATTCAAATCAACATTGGTATTCACTTCATTTATATTTAATGGAAAATATCTAATAGTCTCATTGATCCTCCTTTTGGTTCATGTGGCTAGCTAAACCGACCATGATCTTTCTAGTTTACTTTTTCTCAAATGGAATTTGTCCACAATTTTTGGATTAATGTAACTATGGCTTACTCTTAAATCAATTAAAATAGCAACAGGTTAATTTATGATCTTACCTTCCACCTCAATCATATGGGATTGGTGTTCTTCTTGTCGATATTCTAGGGATGCATATATACTTGGAATATTTATCCATGGGTCTTCTATTGGGACCTTTGCTTCTGAAATGGATAAGGTCAATGAGCAAAGTCAAATCAATCGCAAGATAGTTGTTATTGGGATAAATTGGTGAATGAATACATAAACTAATCTCCCTATATCCACCTAGATCTAGAACAAAACAAGATAGGACATGATGCTTTCCATAATTTATTATCATTGATTTACTACCAAAGAATGAATGGTTGACATACCTTTAGATATTGCTTCCTTATATCTTTGTTGTCCCTTCTTCTCTCTGGTGCTCTTATGAGATCAGATCTGCAATGACACAAACCAACCATAGTGAAAGAAACAATAATAGATTCAATTAAAACCTAAACATGTGATCAAGGAGTCATGTAATAAAATGCTAATGATTTTATGGAAAAGAAACATGTCACCATATAATATTATGTAAAAGTGGAACATACAAATAAATTTCCTTGATGTCAGAAGTTCCCTTTTGGTGGTACTTTGTTCCAACACACACATACACTTGATCCAAATTTGTATGAAGATGGTCCACAAATGAGTGATGGACAAATGGAGGCCTCAAGCATTAGTTGTAACAGGATCCTTCACACAGTCTTCAGCCTATTATATCAGTGATTCTTTTCTCAATCTTGTTTATCCTTTTCCATTAGAAACCCATCATTATATAGGAGAAGGTAAAGTGGTTAAAAGGATGAGGGTGATCCCACCAAATCAGAGAAGCCATTAGGATTACAAACATAAGGACACCACCTAAAATTATAGAAGATTCTCTTTCTAGAAACTTCATGAACTTATTTCTTTCTTTAGCTTCAAACGTCGTTGCACCCTACCTATATAGTAGCCTGCGGAAACCCCGTGAGC
This sequence comes from Picea engelmannii, assembly GCA_009831015.1. NCBI lineage: Eukaryota > Viridiplantae > Streptophyta > Pinopsida > Pinales > Pinaceae > Picea > Picea engelmannii. The sequence goes on along the minus strand of ML782390.1, from coordinate 458,236 downwards.
CAAACATAGAGAAATCTGTGGAAATCAAGGATTTATGCACTATGTACCACTGTTAGCCTATGACGTCATTCTAAAAACATGCCTTGTAGGGGAAGAACTTAGCCATTATCTGTTGGAAATACTAAAACAACTGAGAGGGGGGGGGGTGAATCAGTTGTTTATAAGCTTAAACAATTTTATACCCTTTAAAATATTATTAATCTTCCTTCAAGTGATCATCAACAACATGCATCATATGTAAAGTGAAAGTAAAAAAAAAAAACCATCAGTCACACATAAAGTACACACAGAGACAAATTTTCACGAGGAAACCCATAAAGGGAGAAAACCTCTTCTTCTTCGAAATGATAGGCAGTCTTTTGCAGTTCTGTACATCATTTATAATTGAGAACCAACTCAATGTGAAGCTGCTACCTCTGTTTTACAAGCTGCAACTTGTTTGAGAGCTCCAACTCTCTGGTTTCTCTAGCACCTACTAGAAGGAAGCACCAACTCCCTGAGTATTCCAGCACCAACTGGATGGAAGCACCAACTTCATGAATGTTCCAGCACCAAATGCATGGAAGAACCAACTTATGGTTACACAGGCTCCAACCTGCATAACAGAGAACACCTGTCCTCCCTAGCACCACCCTGCCACCCTGGTTTCTCTGGCTGCAACCAGATGGAAGCTACAACTTCCTGTGTTCAAGCACCCACTTGAACTTCTGAGGACTACAGTCCTCCCGAGCACCTCCCAACCACCCTTAGAAAATTTAATAATGAAAACATAGACAAATTATTCAGATAAATCACTTCTTACCATTTTTACTCTGTTCTGTAAATCTGATCTTCAACAAATTGTTCTGCAATTCTTCTCTTCCTCAACAGGTCTGCTCTGCAAATTGTTCTGCAATTCTTCTCTTCCTCAACAGGTCTGCTCTGCATCACATTCTTTTGTCATTCTATTCTTCTTCTACTCTGCCTATCATTTGCTCTGTTTCTGATATACATTTCATTTCATTCTGTACATCAATTAAAACTTCATCCTCAACATCTTCTCCTTTCTCCTTTCTTACTATTTCATTCTTTTTCCATACAGAACAACTAACTGCATACAGTCTCACTCAATTTATTTTATACACCCTACCTTGACGATTCCACTTCCCCTTCCCATAGGCAATACGAGGACATCTGTCTTGGTAACTAAAACGCTAACTGATTTGTCATCATCTTAACAGATTCATAACTGAAGCGTTAATGTGTGAGAAAGAACAACAACCCTCCAATCAATTCAAGATTTTATCTGCACCATTGGATAATCTTCATTATTCTTGCCTTTTAAATCGGGTTTTGGCATACTTCATGTTCAATGTTCTTTTCACTTATAAATCCCGATACACAAAATTCCATATATCGGTCAAATCAACGATCTAGGTGTAATTTTGGCTCAACGGCTACGATTATGTCGCGATATCGCATATCGTGATTTTGCAATTCATGTTGCAATCCTTACCATATCCCGATTCGCGAAACTCCTACGTAGAGTTTGATCAACGGTCCGGGTGTGATCTTGTCTCAACGGTTACGATTATGTCGCGATATCGCGTATCGCGATTTCGGTATTTCTAATGTTGCAAGTTCTTGTCACTTCCAAATTGCGATCCCCAAAACTCTGATGAGAGGTTAGATCAACGGTCCTGATCATTTCTGGATCTGACAGTCTGGATTCAATCACGATTTCTCATATCGTGAAATCGGAGTTTTCGTTGCATTGTGTTCTTTGCATAATGAAATCCCGATCCTCGATAATCCAATACGGGCTGTGATCAACGGTCCAAATCACTTCTTATCCAACGGCTGTGATGCCATCGCAAAATTGCATATCGTGATTTCGGGTTTCTCGTTGTCAAGAGATTTTGACATTTCAAAGTCTCGATCCCTAATCCCCGATACTCCATGCAGAGATTCAACGGTCCAGATCACTTTTAGCTCGACGACTCAGATTAGATCTCGTGATTTTGCACATCGCGATTACTCCCACTTCTCCTTGTACTTTAAAGGGCGTGCAGGTTATCCTTGATCTGACGATGATCGCGTCTTGCGCTTGGATCTAATGGTCGCTGAGTCATCTCCACAACAAAAACTGTACTCACCATCAATGACAAGTATACACTGCCTATTCGCTGGCTGTTACATATTTACCAACAATCTCCCCCTTTGGCATTGATGGCAACTCAAGCACCCAATTGCCTTTCGGACTCGACTCTGCTCCCGAAATGACTCTGCTTTTGCTCCATGCTCCGCTCGACTCTACATATTCTCTTCAACTCTGCTCTCAAAATGATTATGCTTCGGTTCAACTGAAAGTGATCTTTTCTCCCCCTTTGACATCAGTGTCAAAGAAGAAGTATTCTCCCTCTGATCTTTGTTGCAAAACAAACTCCCCCTGTCATCTATAAGCATTTAGGAAATTCACCAGATATTCAATAAGCACTCCCCCTGACCAAGTGCACATATTAGACACAAAATTTTGTAACCCCCAGCTTTTGACGAAGATATCCAAAAGGAGTTGCAACTAATGGTTTAGTAAAAATATTAGCAATCTCTTCTGTAGAGGGTATATAGTTCAGTTGAACAATTCTGTTTGAAACTTGTTCTCTGAGAAAATGATACTTTATAGAAATATTCTTAGTCTTGGAATGAAGAACAGGATTCTTGGAGACACTTATGGCACTGGTGTTATCACAATGAATTGGGATAGGATCAATGTAAGTTACCTTCAAATTTGCAAGAGTTTGTATGATCCAAAAGATCTGTGTGCAACAAGTAGCATCAGCAATCTATTCTACCTCTGTAGTGGATAATGAAATGGATCCTTTCTTTTTACTAACCCACGCAACTAACGAGTCACCCAGAAAAAAAGCTCCTCCACTGGTGCTCTTTCTCTCATCAACACAGTTATCCCAGTCTGCATCTGAATAGGCAGTTAACTGGAAATTCTGATTTCTAGGATACCACAATCCATATGTCATTGTTCCCTTCAGATATTTGAATATTCTTTTAACAGCTACTAAGTGAGTTTGTTTAGGAGTAGACTGAAAACGACCTACCATTCCAACAGCTTGCATTATATCAGGACGAGATGTTGTGATGTACAGAAGATTGCCTATCATTGAACGATATGTCCTTTGATCAACATTAGGTGAGATATCATCTTTGCTCAACTTGCAACCAACCACCATAGGTGTGCTGACTGCAGAGGAATATTCCATCTGAACTTTCTTCAATATCTCTTTCAAATATTTTTCTTGAGAGATAAAAATCCCTGCAGAGCTTTGTTTTACTTGTAAGCCAAGAAAATATGACAGTTCTCCTATCATAGACATTTCAAATTCTGTCTTCATAGAATTAGCAAAATACTAGACAGATGATTCATTAGTACAGCCAAAAATAATATCATCTACATATACCAGAACAATTAGTAAATCATCACCTTCAGACTTAATGTAAAGGTTACTGTCAACAGTACCTTTCTTGAACCCTTTTTCTTGTAGAAATTTGTCCAGTCTATAATACCACGCTCGTGGTGCTTGTTTTAGTCCATATAAAGCCTTCTTCAGTTTACACACATAATTAGAATTGTTTGTCAATGAGAATCCTTCAGGTTATTCCATATATACTTCTTCTTCTAGATCTCCATTGAGGAACACTGACTTAACATCCATCTGATAAACTTTGAAATTCTTATGACAGGAATAAGCAAGAAACATTCTGATAGCTTCCAATCTTGCCATTAGTGAAAAGGTTTCATCAAAGTCCTGACCTTCAATTTGTGCATACCCCTTACAGACCAATCTGGCTTTATTTCTAACAACTTGTCCTTTTTCATTCATTTTATTCTTGAATACCCATTTGGAACCTATTACATTCTTATTTTCAGGTCTAGGCACAAGTTCCCAAGTTTTTTTCTTCTCAATCTGATCCATCTCTTCATTCATTGCTCTAATCCAAACTTCTTCTTGACTATCTTCCTCAAAATTTGTAGGTTCAGTCATAGATAAGAAGGCAACATGAGATTGTTCTGAGTCCTTAATCAGTTTTCTTCTAGTCTGAACTCCTTCATTTATATCTCCAATTATCTGGTGTTCAGGATGATTCTTTCTGATAATTCCGAGAGGAGATTTTGCTTCTTTATGTTGACTTGTATCAGTTTCAATGTTCACATCTTCATCTGGTCCAGCCTCTTCTCTTTCTGATCCTTGGACATGTTCATCTTCATATTCAATTGTATCTTTTGTTCTTGGTTCATCACTGCTTATATTTATGACTGGAATTTCTTCATCAACTTTTACATCTATACAATCAACTAGTTTATGCAGTCTTTTATTGTAGCATCTGTACCCTTTACTGTTTGTAGCATAACCTAAGAAGATACCTTCATCAGCCCTGTCATCATGTTTGCCAATATTTTCATCATTGTTCTTGATATAACATGTGCTTCCGAAAACTTTAAAATGTTTGATTGAAGCAGGTCTTCCAAACCAAAGTTCATAAGGGGTCTTGTCACTTTGTGGTATGAGATGAGATTTGTTCAGGATATGAACAGCTGTATGAATTGCTTCCAGCCAATATGTATGAGGTATGTTCTTTTCATTCATCATAGATCTTTCCATTTGTTGTACTGACCTATTCTGCCTCTCAACAACTCCATTTTGCTGTGGAGTCTTTGGAATTGTGTACTCTCTTTTAATCCCATTTTTATCACATAATTCTTTGAAGTTTCCATAACTGAACTCTCCTCCTCTATCAGATCTTACTGCCTTTAACCTTTTTCCTGTTTGATTCTCAGTCAAAGCCTTAAACACTTTGAATTTTTCAAGTGCTTCAGATTTTTCTTTCAAAAATGCAACCCAAGTTAGTCTAGAATAGTCATCAATAATCAACATAAAGTAATTTTCTTTTCCTGTACCTTCTTTCCTTGATGGTCCACATAGATCCATGTGTACTAACTGGAGAGGTTTTTCTCTTTAAGGAAAGGTTTTTGATTTGAATTGAGTGTGAGTAAGCTTTCCTATCTGACAAGGCTTACAGACAGAGTCATATGGCTTTGATATCTTCGGAAGATCTTTTACTGACCCATTGTTTCTGATCTTGGTTATGTGATCAAAATTTATGTGACCAAGTCTCCTATGCCACAGCCAACTTTTATCATATTTTCTTAAGTTGCATTCTTCTTCTTCTTCTTCTTTTAAAACATAGACATTGTTTTCTGTTCTTATACCTTTTGCAACTAGCTTACCTGAATCCACAGATTTGATTTTACAATCTTTAGAGGTAAAAACAACTTTACATCATCGGTCACAGACTTGACTGACACTAAGCAGGTTATGTTTCAAATTCTCTACAAGCAACACATCTTGAGATTTTCTCTTTCCCTTACTCAAACTCACAATTCCTTTACATTTCACCTTTCCAGGTGCATCATTTCCAAAGGTTACATTGCCTGATTTGCTATCACTTAGAGTTAGAAACTTACTTTTGTCTCCAGTCATTTGTTTTGAACATCCACTGTCAATATACCAGGGATTCCTTTTATTTTGGGCTGATAGTGCTAGCCCACACTTGTCATCTACTTTCTTCTTCCAGACTTTGACATTTTCAACAGTGGGATTCCGATCTCGATCTGAGTTATATTTCTTTAGATGACAATTTGTTGCCTTATGTCCAAAATTATGACAGATATAGCATTCTGGTTCAATGAATAAAAGATCATAACGATTTTTATGCTCATAACTATTGTTGTGTTTCTCTTGTGTCCTTCTTCCAGTCATCACATGATTCATAATCTTTGATTGTTCGTTGCTTGGCTGTCTCAATATTTTTTGTGGAAGATAGTTATTCAATGAGTATCTTAATTGTTCATATCTAAATATTAGAGGACAATTTATAGCTTTGTGACCATACTTAGAGCAGAAAAAACAATAACCATAGAAGAAATTTTTGTACCTTGAAAAAGTCTGTCTTCTTTGAGGATGTTGATTTCTTTCATGTTGATAAACTTTTTGGTCTACAAATTTTGTTCTGGGATTTTTCTTTTCATTCCATCTTGATGGATGACTTTCTTTCTTTGTTTCTGTAGAGTGACTGTTGTCAATGTTTGAGGATTTGACAAACTTGATAGATTCTGTGTTACTTGGATGATCACTACTTGATCCTTCTTCATATCCCAATCCATCTTTCAGCTTTGAATTTCTTTGCTGATTTAGAATGGAGGTTAATTCTTCTGATGCTTTTATACTTGGCAGATTTTGATGATATAGTCCTTTGAATTTCTCCATTTCTTTTCTAGTCTTTACTATTTCTTCTTCTAGAGCTTCACACCTGAGTTTCTTTTCTGATAGTTGTTGTTTCAATATGTCTTCAATCTTCTTTGCCTCTTCTAATTCCACTTTCAGCAGAGCAAAATCTTCATCAGGTTTGTTATTGTCCTTTTCAAACTGTGTTAACACTTGTTTTAGCTTTCTGTTTTTAGATCTGAGTCTATCAATTTCTTCCAGTGCACTGATTAGTTCTCCTTCCAAATCCACCACAGCTTCTTCCTCATTATCATCACTGCCTGTGATTTTATCATCATGATCCTCTTTGGCCATAAGTACAAAGTCATTTTCCTTATCTTCACCGGATGAGTCACTATCGGTGTCTTCTGAGGAATTGTCATTATTTGCAACCAAACTTTTCTTCTTATTATATTTCTTGTACTTATACTTCTTTT
>ML782390.1:419637-450640 GCA_009831015.1 Picea engelmannii | reverse complement strand
CTAAACTCTAACTTATCATCCTTGTTAGCTAGCACAACAGGCTTTGTATATCCAGTCTCTACTACATCCCAAACATCAGCACCCAAGGCCATTAAATATGTTCTCATTCTAATCTTCCAGAAGGAAAAATTTGTTCCATCAAAGAGAGGGGGCTTAGAGGCTAAAGTCCCTTCATGACTTGTCATGTTTAATCTTACATATCTACCTTTATATAAAAGGAACCCGCTCTGATACCAATTGTTGGAAATACTAAAACAACTGAGAGGGGGGGGTGAATTAGTTGTTTATAAGCTTAAACAATTTTATACCTTTTAAAATATTATTAATCTTCCTTCAAGTGATCATCAACAACATGCATCATATGTAAAGTGCAAGTAAAAAAAAAAAAACAGCAGTCACACATAAAGTACACACAGAGATAGATTTTCACGAGGAAACCCATAAAGGGAGAAAACCTCTTCTTCTTCGAAATGATAGGCAGTCTTTTGCAGTTCTGTACATCATTTATAATTGAGCACCAACTCAATGTGAGGCTGCTACCTCTCTTTTACAAGCTGCAACTTGTTTGAGAGCTCCAACTCTCTAGTTTCTCTAGCACCTACTAGAAGGAAGCACCAACTCCCTGAGTATTCCAGCACCAACTCGATGGAAGCACCAACTTCCTGAATGTTCCAGCACCAACTGGATGGAAGCACCAACTTCCGGTTACACAGGCTCCAACCTGCATAACAAAGAACACCTGTTCTCCTTAGCACCACCCTGCCACCCTGGTTTCTCTGGCTACAACCAGATAGAAGCTACAACTTCCTATGTTAAAGCACCCACTTGAACTTCTGAGGACTACAGTCCTCCCGAGAACATCCAAACCACCCTTAGAAAATTAAATAATGAAAACACAGACAACTTATTCAGATAAATCACTTCTTACCATTTTTACTCTCTTCTATAAATCTGATCTTCAACAAATTGTTTTGCAATTCTTCTCTTCCTCAACAGGTCTGCTCTGCAAATTGTTCTGCAATTCTTCTCTTCCTCAATAGGTCTGCTCTGCAAATTGTTCTGCAATTCTTCTCTTCCTCAACAGGTCTGCTCTGCATCACATTCTTTTGTCATTTTGTTCTTCTTCTACTCTGCCTGTCATTTGCTCTGTTTTTGATATACATTTCATTTCATTCTGTACATCAATTAAAACTTCATCCTCAACATCTTATCCTTTCTCCTTTCTTACTATTTCATTCTTTTTCCATACAAAACAACTAACTCCATACAGTCTCACTCATTTTTTTTATACACCCTACCTTGACGATTCCACTTCCCCTTCCCATAGGCAATACGAGGACATCTGTCTTGGCAACTGAAACGCTAACCGATTTGTCATCATCTTAACAGATTCATAACTGAAGTGTTAATGTGTGAGAAAGAATATCAACCCTCCAATCAATTCAAGATTTTATCCACACCGTTGGATAATCTTCATTATTCTTGCCTTTTAAATCGGGTTTCGGCATACTTCATGTTCAATGTTCTTTTCACTTATAAATCCCGATACACAAAATTCCATATATCGGTCAAATCAACGATCCAGGTGTAATTTTGGCTCAACGGCTACGATTATGTCGCGATATCGCATATCGCGATTTCACAATTCATGCTGCAATGCTTACCATATCCCGATTCGCGAAACTCCGACGTAGAGTTTGATCAACGGTCTGGGTGCGATCTTGTCTCAACAGTTACGATTATGTCGCGATATCGCATATCGCGATTTCGACATTTCTAATGTTGCAAGTTCTTGTCACTTCCAAATCATGATCCCCGAAACTCCAATGAGAGGTCAGATCAACGGTCTTGATCATTTCTGGATCTAACGGTCTGGATTCAATCGCAACTTTGCATATCGCGAAATCAGAGTTTTCGTTGCATTGTGTTCTTTGCATAATGAAATCTCGATCCCCGATAATCCAATACGGGCTGTGATCAACGGTCCAAATCACTTCTTATCCAATGGCTGTGATGGCATCACAAAATCGCATATCGCGATTTCGGGTTTCTCGTTGTCAAGAGATTTTGACATTTCAAAGTCCCGATCCCTGATCCCCAATACTCCATGCAGAGATTCAACGATCCAGATCACTTCTAGCTCGACGACTCAGATTAGATCTCGCGATTTTGCACATCGCGATTACTCCAACTTCTCCTTGTACTTTAAAGGCCGTGCAGGTTATCCTTGATCCGACGATGATCGGGTCTTGCGCTTGGATCTAACGGTCACTGAGTCATCTCCACAACCACAACTGTACTCGCCATCAATGACAAGTATACACTGCCTGTTCGCTGGCTGTTACATATTTACCAACATTATCCTCATGTAAAAGATTGTTTTGAGAGCCTAGACACATGCTTCTAGAATCATCATTAGGGTGACCAAAATATTGTGTAACAAAATTCCCCCCAAAGTATGAGGCTATAACTCGTGACAACCCAAATACGTTGTAAAATGTGTCTATTTTGGGAACGAGGAGCGCACCAATCGAGATCCTACAAACAATCAAGCATATGCACAATATTATACCATTTTCGAGGTAGGAATCCCCATGCTCAGACTACAAATGATTTGACTCATAAATATCAACCTTGGCCACTAATTATACATTTTGGATCTATGTCATCAAGATGATAGATAGATACTAATAATACACTATGGATCTATGTGTTAACAAACTTGAAATCATGGCATATCCACTAGACATACAAAGTGAATTTTTGTGTCAATACAAATTGTAAATACTCCATAACAACTTGGACCAAGGTGATGAGATCCAGGGTATTCAATCCTGTCGTCCGTAAGTACAAATCTAACCATGCGATTACAGGTGATGAAGTCAAACATGGTAGAAACCACTTGTTTGCCGATCATTGATAAAAATTGTTAACAAGTGTGAGGGAAATCACCATTGATGTCAATGACTCCCAAGGTACCTTAGTACAATCCAAAAAATATGAATAAATGAGATGAAGTCGAAAACTCGATGGAATATTCCAATCAGGGACCAATGATGTGAATCCACTCTCGAAAGCAAAGAAACTGGCCATTGAGGCATGCATGCTCTAAGGTAATAAAATGATTTCTAGGTCATGTTCCTAGATGATGAGTTGAAGTCGACAGGAAAAATACTTGTCACGGGAGGGCCTTGATGTATCCCCCATCAATGACATAAAATAAGTAATGGATTTAGGGTGGATCAAAGTATGAAAATGATTTGAAACTGACACAGGGAAGGCCGACATGGTAGGAATTGACAATTGTAGATGGTCGACTCGAAAGAGGTCTTGTTTGGACTTCTCTTGAACATATGAATGAGATGAAAATTTTCTTGGCAATATTGACTCAAAGACGACCCAAGATATGAACTTGTAGAAGGTCAGATGAGAGGGAAATGGATTTCCCAACTTGGATTGAAATGATGAAGGGGGGTGTCAAGTTCAAGAGCGACTATTATTGCCACTAACAAGAATACAGAGACATTTATTTCCCAAATTTCCCCCCACCATTTCTGGGAAAGATAACAAGAATATTGAGTGTATGGAACCTAGGGTGTTCAAGTAGAGTGATGGATTCCTTCGCAGCATGAAGACTCAACTAGCAAAATGCAGGAATGGGGACCTGAAACAATTTGGTTATGGATCCATTTTAGTATATTTATTCTTGGAAAGCATCCCCCATTTATGTTTACAGGTAGAGTGGGGTATACTAGCCCCACGAGATCCAAGGATGAAAAGGTGGTACAACCTTATGGCTTAGCATGTAGCGGGCCCCATCATCAAATATAATGATGCATTTTTTGATTGGTTGAGGCCTCAAATCCTGATGGTGGAAAATTATGAGTATGCCAATATAGATTTCAGAGGCGACCCTGACTTGGTTCTACCCGAGGGCTTTCAGTGGGGAGACTTGGGTAAGAAAAACATTTTTTTCATTTTATAATGTGTTTGTAAATTTTAAAATATCAGATGTTTTTTATTCTTTCGATCCGATGACTAATCAAAATCTTTTGTCAACGTAGATGTGGGGCCACACCGGCCTCTGGGTACATACCCTATTTAGAGACGACGGGAAGCAATTGTGGTAGTAGGATGGGATTCTAAAGACTATGATGTAGTCGAGCAGAACTTAGAGGGGTTGACATTAGATATCTCGTACATCTCCATCAATGAGATTCTGAGACGTTATCAATGCCATACTATGGGCGTTTCTGGTTCACTTAGTCGAGTAATTTGTATGGTAGCATGGGTAGTAGTGTGATACTGTGAGAAACATCCTTGATGTCATTTTGTAGAAGCCATGGGCTTCATATTTTGATATTTCAGTCTTCAGATGCAAAACACTTTTTGTAAAACACTTTTATTGTTATATATATATACATAAGGCTTCTACTGGCTTAACTTCTTTAATGTGAATTATGATTGGATTTACATGTGTCTCAAATGCCTGTATAACACATAATTAGCTAATGCATCTGTCAATTTATTTAGACATTTAGGAATATGATGATATTGAATGTAATTGAAATAACGTTCCAAGAGGCTAATTCATAGATATACCCATAACAATGTAGGACTTTAGATAGCATAGACATTACTTAGTTGTATTACCACTAACTATGAATCGAGCCATATAGGTGACGAATTCCAAGTGAAATAGCATCGATCAAAAATTCAATGACTGCACTATATTCCGCGATATTGTTAGTTGCACAAATGAGGAAAACACTATGTATACTGATTAAGTTGTTCGTAGGTGCATAGATTTCCCAAGCAGCAGATGCTAAGTTCTTAGTACTATGACTAGCGCCATTGGTGAAGCCAATGTGGGGAAGCAAAGACACTGACATCTGGAAACCAAGCACAATGAAAGGTAAGCAGCTAGGGGTTGAAACCAAATAACGAAAAAAAACACAAGAGTAGCACACAAAAGTATGATATAGTAAAAATACAAGCACTCATGCAAAGATAACCTAAACATAGTACTTATTCAAGTAAATCCCATTTCTTGGTTCACTCAAAGGAATACCATTATAATCTACTAGCTCATAGGCTCACTTCTCCAACACTCATTTGACAATATAAGGGTCATGCCACATAGCCTCAAATTTTCTGGTCCCTAGTAAATCATGATATTCTTCATAGAGGAGATCTAGATCACCTTCAGAGAAAACACACGACTTGAAATGCTTGTCATATTGGGATTTTATGCATTTCTTTTGCATTTCAATAACGAGGGTGGCATCACGATGGGTTTATTCTAATTGCATCAGATGCAATAGACGTTCCTCCTTCGTATAGGTGTTTGGGATAACTTCAATGGCTAGCTTCAATGATGGTATCTCACATTCAATCGACATAACAACTTCGATACTATACACCAACTGAAAAGGCGTAAATCCTATGGCAGACTTCATAGATGTTTGATAGGCCCATAATGATGAAAAAACCATTGTGTGAAAATTTGTCTTGTGAATTCCTATTATCCGTCGAAGCATAGTGATAAGAACCTTTTTTATCACTTTAAATTGGCCATTGGATTGAGGATAGTAGGGGGTTGAGTTTTCATGTTGAAGACCCAACTTTTCGGTAAGCTCAAACATCATGAAATTTTGAAAATGGATACCGTGATTGATGACGATAGCTTGCAGGATTTCAAATCATGTGATGATATGATTGAATATGAATAGGGATGCAGTTTTTCCAGTATTATCAAATGTAGGCATCACCTCGGCCCATTTTTTGAAATAATCAATGACTATGATGATGTATCCATGCCCCCTGATCGAGTGAGGGTTACATGTCATGAAATCAATGCCCCATTTTGTGAAAAGTCCAACGGAAACTACAAGGTGTAAAGGAGCAGGATGAGATCTTATATTGGTATTGTATGTTTGAAAAGCATGACACTTATGGACGACAGTTATACAATCTTTAAACAAAGAAGGCCATAAGTACCCTACTCATAAAATCCTTTGGGAAGTGGCATACCGAGACATATGACCACCACATGCTCCAAAGTGGTAGTCATTCAAAGCTTTCTCAACCTCATCAAAGGTGAGACAACATCTAAAAATAGAGTCAACACCACGATGATAAAGAGTGTCACCGAGAATTATGTATTCATGGGCTTGATATTGAATGTGACGATGGTCTATACTAGAGAGGGTAGGCTGGAAAGTTTGAGTCTAGAGATAAATGATAATATCTCCATACCAAGCATCATCATAATTGATCAAAAAAAGGGATTCATTAGGTAAGGAATCCTCTGCAACATTTTTGGTCTCAGCAGAGGGAAGGTCCCATATCAACTCGACAAATACCAAATATTTCTTAGACTTAGTGCATTCAAACTCTAAGTCAAACTCCTGGAGAATCACTATCCATTTGGAGTATTTTCCCCCTAGAAATTGGCATGTAAGGATATGTTGCATAGGGTTTCAATCGGAAATGACAGTGGTCTTGCGTAGTAGAATATAGTGATGAAAATGTTAGACAACTTGAACAACATCCAAGGCCAATTTTTCCACATGTAGGTATTTGGCCTCATTAGTCGTGAGACTCGGACTCGAATAATAAATTACATGGTCATCGTGAAAACCATCCTCTTAGACTAGAAGCATGGAAATGGTGGAATCCGAAGTGGAGAGGTAAAGGAAATAGTATCGACTATAATCTAGTAGGAAAAGAAATGGTGTTCATGTTAGCGAAATTTTCAAAGATTTGAAGGCTCTGTTGGCAGTCTCGTCCCATACAAATTCGTAACCCTTCTTCAACAGTTGAGTAAATCCTAGCGTTAACTCAACTTAATTGGAAATGAATCGGTGCAAAACGTTTTCCTTCCCTTCCAAACTTTAGAGCTGGCTTAAGGTAGAACAAGGAGGTAAATTAAGGATGGCCTAAACCTTCAAAGTATCCACCCTAATTCCATGTAAAGATACAATAAAACCTAGAATTCGGTTGGAATCCACACAAAAAACACATTTGTGTGGGTTTAAACATATACGATAGTAATGACAGTGAAGAAAAATGGCTCAGAGATGGGCCAGGTGATCTTGTCGATGCATGGAATGGGTCAGGAGATCATCGAGATATGGTTTTACAATTTTCTTAATATCTTGAAAAGCATAAGACATGGCACGTTGAAAATCACCCCAGCATTCTTCAACCCAAAAGGTAGTTTCTAGTAGGCGAAGGTACCCTAAGGACAAATAAAAGTAGTTTTGTGTTGATTGACGGGTAAAATGTTAATCTGATTATAGCTGGAGAAACCATCCATTAAAAAGAATATTTCTCTCCTGGCGCAATCGTCGATGATGTGGTCAACAAAAGGGGTTGGAAAGTTGTCTTTGGACTACGTTTTATTAATATTACTATAATCGACGCATAGACAGAACGTGCCTTGTTTCTTATTAACTGAAACTAGATTTGATACCCAATCAGTGAAAGCCATGGGATATATAAATCCATCCTTGAGAAGTTTTCTGACTTTGAGCTTGATAGCGACAAATTTACAGGGGTGGACTGGGCGAAGTTTCTGTCGAACAGGTTTAGAATCCAGGTAGGTCTTAATTTCATGCAAAATGATATCGAGGTCAATACCCGACATCTCTTCATAACTCCAAGCGAAAACGTCACAAAATTCTTGAAAAATAGCTTTATAAGTGATGAATTCATCATTGGAACATGTGGCTCCAATGTGAACATTTTCAAGAACTCCAAATTTAATAGAGATGTTGAGAGGTGTTATATCCCAAAATAACACCGTCATTTTGCTAATTTTTAGGAGATAAGAACAAGTTCAAAATTTCATTTCAATTTTTTTTTGGGTGCATTAGATGGTCTGCTTTTCAATACAAACTTGGAAAAATCATTTGATTTGGTCTTCGCATTCAAAAATTCAAACTTCAGGTTTCTATGGTTAAGGCAGGCTAAAAAAATGGTTCGTTAACCACCAAAAGCAGAACTTTTCGATGGTTAACAGGCTAAATTTCGGGCTAGTTAACCACCGAAAGTTAGAATTTCTAGAAAAAAAATGCCTTTGGGAAAAATCAATTTTCTCAGCCGTGGAATGTTTGTTTTGCACATTCAAATAGTATATTTTTAACTACAGATCATAAGATTTCCAATGGTGCAATCAGATTTAGATTTAGAGCTTGGGAAGGTAGTAAAAGGTTCCCCGCAAGATCAATGTTTTTTACAGATTGTCAAGCTTGCAGGAGTATGATTTATGTCATGTCAAATGGCGATTGTACAGGTTATTATTGAAGGTTTGAGTGATGAATTGATGCCAAAATGTCTTCCCAGCCTTCATATGTCAGATTTCCATTAATTTTTGGTGAGGCAAAAAAATATCATGAAGAATTTTCACATAACCACAGGAATTGATTTTGCAACTATTCATTCTTATCCTGATATCTGGCTTGCTGGATCAAATGAGGATTCCTAGGTTTCATTTCTACAGAATTGGATAGCAACCCATCTGGAAGATGGAAGAAGAATATTGAAGAAACCAGTTTTGTTTGTAGAGTTTTGGAAATCATCCAAAAACTTTGGATTCGATATGGGTGAGAGAGACAACATATTTGATTTGGTATATAAACATGTATATGTTTCAGCTAGCAGGGGAGGAGTAGGTATAGGAGAAATGTTTTGGCAATTGATGGAAGAAGGAATGAGTTCATATAGAGATGGGTATGAGGTTGTCTTGTCTCAGAATTCATCCACAACATCTCTCGTTTCTGGGAAGTCTTATAAATTCGCTGAGCTTGCTCACATATTTACAATGCTTAATGAGTATGAGCAGAGTAAGCACATCCATGCACACAGAAGGGTCAGATGGCACGGGAATTACAATCATGATGGTTTATTTTGAATATGGTTTAATGTTCATTAAGTCCCTTATTGAACGCCAAGTCCTCCTGCAAACTATTAGCATCATATTACAGTTGTATGAATGTTGTGAATCAAATACATAATTAAACATAATGTTGCCATGTGTATTTTCAATCCCAGTTGTTAAAACTTTGATCTCGTGATTTCCTCATGCAATCGCATACTCATAAACCATAATTCCATCATTTGTGGTGATTGCCAAGTGGAGTTTGAGTTCAATTGTTGTTATTGAGCCATTTGTCATCTAATTCCAAAGAAAAATCTGAGTTGTTGCGATTCTCAAGCAAATTTATTTGCCACAGATTCGTTTTTGAAAGCTACAGCTTTCGGTGGTTAAGAGGCCTAAATTTTGACCCTCTTAACCACCGAAAACCTATAATGACCAGAATACTTGAAATTTCGCCCAGATCAGAAATTTTTGAATCAGAATGAGATGAAACCTCTTGGAATAGACAGGTGGTGAATTATCAAGTCAGATCCAATGGTTACTTTGATGGATAAGGCAAAGAAGAGGTGTTTTAATGAAGTTTGGTACATTTTTCAAAGGCAAAAATATAGGATTTTTGCTAAACTCAGCAAATTCGAATTCTATCTTTTGGAAGAGTGATCAAACAACTTTGGGAGGCTAATCTACACTACATCAAGACTCTACTACCTATGAAGACAATCATATGTGGGATTGACCTCATTTTGAGGATCTTTCCTTATTTCTTGAAAATATAGTTTGACTTTCTGTTTTTAGTAAATCAGATCCATTCTTTCAGGATCTAGATAATGCATTGTAAAGCTATAAAGTTGAAGGTAGAATAGGAACTAGGGGGTTTGATTTTGGGTTCTATATGCTGCTACTGTAATTGAGACTCATTCTTAATATATTAAACATTGCAAGCTTCCTTCATTTGTGTTTTCAGACCTTTCTCCTCTGTTCTATGATATCTTATGAGTGAATGTTCTTTATTGATGCTTATTCAGTCTGCATGTGACTGTCATCTCACTAATTGATTGATTAAGTTGAGAATCATAAGTTATTGTCTTAGTTTTTAAACCCATTGTGCTTATTGTTTATATGAGTATAATTTGGTTCAACAACTATCTTTTCTTCTGTTTGATAAACTCATGTCTGATTGCATTCTTAGAAGGCCTTGTGATATTTGATATTACTAGACGGTCTTAAAGACACAGTCCAGCCCCTAGATATTCATCTTGATCCAAAAACCACATCATTTATTGAGAAAATAGCTTCAAAAAGACTAAGTTATGAGGCATCTTTGACTTACAGCCTAGGAGAGTTTCTTGGAGAGATAACAAATTGGCGCCATTGGCGGGGAGAGGAGATTGAAGTTCAACTTCCTTGGGACACGACACAGATCCATATTTGATGATAGACAAAGCCTGAACATTCACTTGGTTGTAATCTTCTATCTGGCGACTCCACGATCAAAGACTCCACTGGGGAGGATCTGGTTGACCAAAGATGAAGGAGTTAAATTTCAAATCCAGGTACCAATTCATTAGTTTGCTTCGTGACCTATTGTATTTATTTATCAACTCTTTCGTGCTTTTCCCTTTGCGTGTAAGGAGAGTTATTTTCTTCTTTGTATATTCAGAAAATCATCATCCTTCTTGTATATATCCGTCTTTAGAAGAGGAAACCCAGCAGCCCTGCATTGTAAATGTAGATCCTATATCTTTACCTCAGCCTATTCCTAAAGACAAGATCTGCATTCAGATTCCCTCTGAATCTGAGCATTCATACAACCTTGAGGAGGTTGAACTTGTTTCAAAACCTGTCCAGATCTCAGCCCCTGTGGCCATAATTTCTGAACCTGGTCAACAACTTACCATCTCTCATGATCAGCCCACAGCTTTTCAAGTTAAGATCCAGATGAAGATGTTCAAACCTTTACAGCTACCCCATATTCTTCATCCTTATCTTGATGACTATTATGAATATCTCCCGTTGTTTTCCGGAGAGAATCAAGCTTCAACTGAGGGGCACACAAAATCCTTTTTGGATTTTTTTGATCGTTTTTCAATTGCGCATGAAGATGTGATCATGAGAATGTTTTCAAAATCTTTGATCAAAGATGTTGCTACATGGTTTAAGGGTCTGGGAGATGATTCAATTGGCTCTTGGATTGAGTTCTCGAATTCTTTCCTAAAGTATTGGGGCGAATACAAATCTTTAGATTCTTACCTCGCTGATTTCTATGCTTTGAAACGAGAGCATGAAGCCTTGCATGTTTTCAATAGAAAGTTTCACCATGTTTATTATGACATCCCATTGGAGATTCGGCCTACTGAGATTGTTGCCATGGTATACTATCTTATGGCTCAACATAATGAACTTGTCCTTCTCTTTCTAGAAAGGAAGTCTTCATCATTAGGGAACTTGTTTGAAGACACTCAAGAGGTGGAGGAAAATATCCGTGCTTCCAGGTGGATCCGACAGCAGATTGACTTTGAGAATCTGCTTGCACATGAGAAAAAACAATGTCAGTATGGTTCAGATTTTGAGTAGGGAGGTAATGAATGTGAAGCATATTTAGAACAACAAAAAGCATACGAGCTTATTGCAGATTCAGATCTGAATTCATCAACATTGGCAGAATATTCTAGAGACATTTATGCTTGTGAATCTTATGATCAATTTATAAATCAAGAAGAACCTATGATGACTGATGATTGCATAATAAATTATATGTTCTCAGCTGATCCTAATCCATGTGATGGAAATCCTATTTTTTTATCCTCTTGTGAGCATTATTCTGATAAGGAAATTGTAGTTTTTGATGATCACGAGTTGATCTCAAGAGGACAAGAAGATGATCAGTCTTCTTGCAGAGGAACAGTCATGGCTGAGTAAGAGGCTACCATAGATGTGCAGCTATTTCCCGAGGAGCAACATGTTTCTTATCTTCTTTTCAAGGATCCAATGGCAGCCTTCATGGAGTTATACTTTTCACAGGGCTTGAAAGTTTCAGATTTCATCAACCTGCCCATGTTTTCAGGTAAGTATGGTTTCCTGAAAAGCTCCTTGTCACTGCGGTTGCATGTTCATCATCATTTGTTGATCAGTGATAAAGATGAGATTTCTTCAGTATTAAAATTACTTGGATGGTTATTATGGAAGTCAACATTCACTTAACAAATGGCACGGTTTGTTAGTGTAGGAGTAGGAAATAAGCTCGCTGCCCGAGCATTTCCAGATTGCAGCAGAAATAGTAGTTAACATTGGTTGAATAAAGGCAAGTTTTGAAGGTATTCAAAGACCAGTTGCACAGAGCTTGAGAGTTTTCAGAGATTGGTTTCACAGGCTAATTGACTCCATGCCCAATGGAACACTAGAGTTTAAGTTCTGTTTGATCTTTCTCCAGGAAAGGCATCAGATCTGGAGTTCTTGAAACCTCACAGGGAGGATTCCATCCCTGAGTAGGAACCATATGTTATCTCCCAAAATAACACCGTCATTTTGCTAATTTTTAGGAGATAAGAACAGGTTCAAAATTTCATTTCAAATTTTTTTTGGGTGCATTAGATGGTCTGCTTTTCAAATACAAACTTGGAAAAATCATTTGATTTGGTCTTGGCATTCAAAACTTCAAACTTCAGGTTTCGGTGGTTAAGGTAGGCTAAAAAAACTGTTCGTTAACCACCAAAAGAAGAACTTTCCAATGGTTAACAGGCTAAATTTCGGGCTAGTTAACCACCGAAAGTTAGAATTTCTAGAAAAAAATGCCTTTGGGAAAAATCAATTTTCTCAGCCATGGAATGTCCATTTTGCACGTTCAAATAGTCCATTTTTAACAACATATCATAAGATTTCCAATGGTGCAGTCAGATTTAGATTTAAAGCTTGGGAAGGTAGTAAAAAGTTCCCCGCAAGATCATTGTTTTTTACAGATTGCCGAGCTTGTAGGAGTATGATTTCTGTCATGTCAAATGGTGATTATACAGGTTATTATTGCAGGTTTGAGTGATGAATTGATGCCAAAATGTCTTCCCAACCTTCATATGTCAGATTTCCATTAAGTTTCTGTGAAGCAAAAAAATATCATGAAGAATTTTCACATAACCACATGAATTGATTTTGCAACTGTTCATTCTTATCCTGATATCTGGCTTGCTGGATCAAATGAGGATGCCCAGGTTTCATTTCTGTAGAATTGGATAGCAACGCATCTGGAAGATGGAAGAAAAATATTGAAGAAACCAGTTTTGTTTGTAGAGTTTTGGAAATCATCCAAAAACTCTGGATTCGGTATGGGTGAGAGAGACAACGTATTTGATTTGGTATATAAACATGTATATGTTTCAGCTAGCAAGGGAGGAGTAGGTGCAGGAGCAATGTTTTGGCAACTGATGGTAGAAGGAATGAGTTCATATAGAGATGGGTATGAGGTTGTCTTGTCTCAAAATTCATCCACAACATCTCTCGTTTTTGGGTAGTCTTATAAATTTGTTGAGCTTGCTCACGTATTTACAATGCTTAATGAGTATGAGCAGAGGAAGCAGGTCCATGCACACAGAAGGGTCAGATGGAACGGGAATTATAATCATGATGGTTTATTTTGAATATGGTTTAATGTTCATTAAGTCCCTTATTGAACGCCAAGTCCTCCTGCAAACTATTAGCATCATATTACAGTTGTATGAATGTTGTGAATCAAATACATAATTAAACATAATGATGCCATGTGTATTTTCAATCCCAGTTGTTAAAACTTTGATCCCGTGATTTCCTCATGCAATCGCATACTCATAAACCATAATTCCATCATTTGTGGTGATTGCCAAGTGGAGTTTGAGTTCAATTGTTGTTATTGAGCCATTTGTCATCTAATTCCAAAGAAAAATCTGAGCTGTTGCGATTCTCAAGCAAATTTATTTGTCGCAGATTCGTTTTTGAAAGCTACAACTTTCGGTGGTTAAGAGGCCTAGATTTTGACCCTCTTAACCACCAAAAGCCTGTAATGACCAGAATACGTGAAATTTCGCCCAGATCAATTTTTTTTGAATCAGAATGAGATGAAACCTCTTGGAATAGATAGGTGGTGAATTATCAAGTCAGATCCAATGGTTACTTTGATGGATAAGGAAAAGAAGAGGTGTTTTAATCAAGTTTGGTACATTTTTCAAAGGCAAAAATATAGGATTTTTGCTAAACTCAACAAATTCGAATTCTATCTTTTGGAAGAGTCATCAAACAACTTTGGGAGGCTAATTTGCACTACATCAGAACTCTACTACCTCTGAAGACCATCATATGTGGGATTGACCTCATTTTGAGCATCTTTCCTTATTTCTTGAAAATATAGTTTGACTTTCTGTTTTTAGTAAATCAGATCCATTCTTTCAGGATCTAGATAATGCATTGTAAATCTATAAAGTTGAAGGTAGAATAGGAACTAGGGGGTTCGATTTTGGGTTCTAGATGCTGCTACTATAATTGAGACTCATTCTTAATATATTAAACATTGCAAGCTTCCTTCATTTGTGTTTTCAGACCTTTCTCCTCTGTTCTATGATATCTTATGAGTGAATGTTCTTTATTGATGCTTATTCAGTGTGCATGTGACTGTCATCTCACTAATTGATTGATTAAGTTGAGAATCATAAGCTATTGTCTTAGTTTTCAAACCCATTGTGCTTATTGTTTATATGAGTATAATCTGGTTCAACAACTATCTTCTGTTCTATTTGATCAACTCCTGTCTGATTGCATTCTTAAAAGGCCTTGTGATATTTGATATTACTAGACGGTCTTAAAGACATAGTCCAGCCCCTAGATATTCATCTTGATCCAAGAACCACATCATTTATTGAGAAAATAGCTTCAAAAAGATTAAGTTACCAGGCATCTCTGATTTACAGCCTAGGAGAGTTTCCTGGAGAGATAACAAGAGGAATAGTGGGTGAATTGTTACTCAAGTTCCCTTCATATAACACATAGTTTGTGGACTCGAGAACATAATAAATGACAACAACGATCGACAGAGTGTAAATCCATTGGTAACTCTCTAAGGTGCGTTGTTCCAGGAAAAGAATCGAATGATCATGCCCATCATCCCTTGGGGTGTATTCCATGGAAATAACTGACATGATCATCTCATCCATAGGAAAAATGACATGGAAAGGATCGAGAGATGAATCACCAAGAGAGGGAGTAGAAGGGTTTGTCGATTGAATGGCTTGATAAGAGGATTCAACCAAACTTAAAGGCGTTTGGTTTCCATAGCAAAGATAATCACCCGATTCGGGTATTATCCACAAGTCAGAAGATGCGGGGGTGTCGCAAATTGAGGTGGAAATCATGTTGATCGAGGCGACGAAAGGAGGTGGAACATTGGGTGGTGGGATCAGGAATGTACCCATCAAAGAAGAATATTTTAGTAAACCCACACTGACATTCTCATACCTAGGAGGTGTCTTCATAATAAAGGGTATCTTTCTAGTACGGAAATCAGAGTTGAGAAAGGCTAGCTGATCTAAGACAATGAATTTTCCCTAGTATGGGAAACGTACAACACAGAAAAGGGTAGACACAATTGCACGCATAGAATCCATCCAGCTGTGACCAAGTAAGAGGTTATAATTGAGAGGTGCATCAAAGACCTCAACTTCAACAATGACTGATTTTTCTTCCAACATAATAGACAATGAGGGAAGTACACCACATGGCTTAAATCTAGAGCCATTGAAGGCCTTAAGCATGTTGTGTAATCCAGTTAAGGGAGGAGAGCCAATGGATTTCCAATAGGTAACATACATTATGCACGTCGAGGCACCCTCATCAATAACGATTCTACAAATATTCTTGTTCTCGATGAAAACTTGTATCTAAAATGCTATCTTAGGGGGTAGCCTTGGAATGTGATCTTCCAGGTAAAAAAATATCAAATTCATATCCATGGTATGAATTCCACCAATGGCCTTTAACAGTTCCTTCCGTTGAGTGGGACAACTTTGAAGGACTTTGAGGGCTGACATCATAGAGGGTGCTTGGGCCATATCTTCTACAATATTGTAGTTTTGAGAAGCACGCACATGAGGATTGATGATAGACTTTCAAACAATGCCCTTTGGGGGAGGGCAGAGAACTGTATCAAGACTCGGGCATTTGAGATGAAGAGGAACATTGGGAGGTGAAGTCGAGGGAGTTAGTTGAACCAAAAAAGGTGGTATATTGTCAACTTTCTCTTTTGAGGAAGAGTAATCTCTGGCCTGAGTGGTAAGTGTAACGTCATTCTTTTTTTAATCACCAGTACACATCAGAACATAGGAAGTAGTGGAGGGAGAGAGTTGGTTGTGAATGACCAATTGGGCTTGTTGTTGAGAAGTGAAAGGTTGGGACAAAATGATAGGTGTGGGAGGTTTCGCGGTCCCTTGAAGGAACTTAGTAACCTCGGCCCGTCTTGGACAATATTTCATGTAGTGATCATCACCACAGATAAGGAAAGGGTATCGGGGTTTGTGCTTATCCTTATCATCAGCAAGCTGCATTTTGGATTTCTCAGATTGCAGGTTATTTTTATCCTCCTTATTCTTACCCTTCCCTTTTTTAGATTCATTTTTTCCGGCAGAGGTAGATTGAACGGAGTTAACCTCAGAGGTTTTTCCACTGGAAGGAGTAGGAGTCAGAGCATTTTGAACATTAGAAGCAGTAGATTTTGGATTGGTGGGAGAGGCTTGCATAGATTGAGGTTGAGCATGTAAAGTGTCAATCACACCATTAGCCGCATGAGAAGCAGTCAAGGTAGTTGAGGTAGCGATGGTAGAAAGACAAGGTGCATGAAGGAGAGAACCGTAAAGAGTACTCGTTTGTGAATAAACGAGATCAATATACTGAGCGTGGTCAATCACCTGTTCTTTTGTGACAACTCCACCCATGGCAATGTCATGAGAGATTTTATTCAAGAATGATATCATGAACCATTCTGTAAATAAATGATCAAGAAGATCGATTTTGATCAAATGTCATCTTCTTCTCCACTCGTGAATGTGATCGGATATAAGAGTAGCCAAATTCTTCTTGAAGGAACTCAAAATATCGGTTCTTGTTTCATAATGGATGGGAAGTTGGTAATGTGTGAGGAAATCCATGGCTAGGGTATTAAAGTCGATGAAGAAACCTTGTGGTAATTATATATACCACTTTGCAGCTGAACCCATAAGAGTTCGTTGGAAGAGTTGTAATCGAATGGAATCATCCATCAAAGAGTTGGATGAACACCAAAGGTGAAAAGTCATGACATGGTTGTTTGGATCTTCTCCCGATTTACTGTCAAATTTTTGAATGTCAGATGGTAGCTTTGATAGTATAACGGGCCAATGGGGAGAATGTAGGATAGGGTCATTCAAGATTCTAGACAAGTCAGGTAGATCCAAAGTGGTTGAAAAGGGTAACTGTCTATTCACATGAGGGTACTGGTGACTTTGGGGAGAAAGCCTCCTGAGTACACCAATATATTTGTAAGTAGTTTGCATGTGAGGCGAAGGTCCTAATATATTCATACATTCATGTGGAGGCATGTAGCCCATAGGGTTGTATGGATTAGGTATGTTCGCTTGGAAAGGGACACTAGATTGAACATTAGAACCCCAAATGGGATTGGAAGAACTGAAATATGACTATCCCAAACTAGGGGGTATGAAAGAGTTAACTTAAGGTTGTTGACCCCCATATGATTGTAGATTTCCCTGGATAAGAAGGTTCCAATACTAGGCCAGTGATCCTGGTATTTTCTGTCTATAGGGTGAGGTATAACCTCCAAGCGTGGATTGTCCTCCAAGCGGGGGTGGTGTTCCATTTTGGTTGTAACCTCCAAATTGAGTTTTCCCCCCAGTGGTATATTTCCCTCCAACAGAAATATGATAACAAGACGTTAATGATGGAGTAGAGCCTCTAATTGGAGTGGAGTCACCTGGGCCAAATCCTCCTACAAAATACCAATAAGTCCCTCTGGAGGGGACCTGGGATGGTGTCAGAATGGAACCGGAAGTAGCACTATACCCAGGAGAAGTAAATACTCCAGAAGCTATGGATGAAACTTGGGTAGGAATGGAGATAAAATTATTCAAAGAATTATACCCATGAGGAAGTGACGATATGGGTCTATACAAAAGTGGTGTGACAATGGGAGCTTGGATAACCACTGTATTCCTAGTGGGAATAATCATAGTGTGTGGAACCATTATGGAATGCACCATCTGGAGAGAAATGGTCGAGCTGGGACCCACTGATTGCGTGTCTGAACCAACAAAGAGATAACAAGTTGTACTATTAAAGTGATCGAGAGGTATCATATAGGTAGAAGATGTCTTAGGTAGTTCAGAGACGACAGGTATATCAACACCTACCCCTAAGTTGTTAAGGCCCCACATAGTAGTTGGGGTTTGAAATATGTCAGTGGTCCAAAAGGGATCCTCATTTTCATGGCCAGTAAGAGGTTTGATTGATATTCCAGAAGTGATAACAACAAGTTCTCTGGATGAGTTCAGTTAGAGAATATGTCTCTCATATCCAGAAAGTATGTGGAAAACATCTAGAGAATCAGAAACAATTCAGAAACTTTCTAAAGATTCAGCTCTTTCCACTTGGGATGGTATGTTTTCGTGGACATCACGTTGTTGAGGAGAGCCCTCTGGTGGGTTAGGAAGAAAGGGTTTGGAAACTTCCGGATCTTTCGTAGGTAGTCCTTGCATCCTACGTGAACTACGTGGAGGGTCAATGTTGGTTGAACCAAATATTTTACGAAAAATATCTATGGCCAACTATGAAAACAAACAACATTCGCTAATAAAATATAGGAATCAAACCAAGCAAACAAAACCTTCTTATTTTGAATTCAGTAGTTGGTGATGAAATCCAACGTCGCAAATTCAAGACAAGAAGGGGCTAGGACAAAGTGGGTGGAAAAGTTACGTTGACGACCTTCTTAACGGACTTACATGCTGGTACAATCTCCTGCACATAATCGTGGTTATACCCTCCAAGGAGCCCAAGTGAGTCTCGCCAACGTCAATTCCAGGTACCGTGAAGACTTGCCCCTCCACATTCACCTGATGTAAGAACCTAAGAATACATGCCACTACAGCTACCAAAAACAATAGTGATGCCTAGGGAAAAAATTGACAGTCTGATCCACGTGCAAAGGCAGGGTATCTAGCACAAGATCAACTTGAGAGGATTCCACTCATCATTGTGGTTATACCATTCAATCAACCCCCATAATACACACAATCTCTACACCGATACCAACAAAGCAGGGTGAGTAACTTTTCCAGTCTCATTGCAACCTCAGGTTTGACCCTTGTGTGAGAAGGGCTTCCCAGGACAAAATGTTGCAAATGGAATTGAACACTCCCTATCACAAGATGCTATGGTGTGTTTTGTTCTTTGGAGAGTGTGTCTCACAACCTATTCCAAATCTCTAGCCTAGCAAATGTTGGTGTAAAATATCCCTAGAAAATAAAAGTTACTAATTGAATTTTAGATTTTGCAATGTTTTTAAAAGTTGTTATTTACTGAAGATGGAGACGGGAATGAAACCAATGTTGTGTAGGACCTTGACCCAATTATATGAAAATAGAAATGAATGATGCAATCTTTCTTTCAATGAACTCTATCTACAACAGGGAGAAGGTATTTTTCTGGAATGATGTAAACTACGAAATGTACTTTCTTTTTCTCGAATGAATACAATACAAGAAACCATAAACAATGAAATTTCTCAATTTCCTCTTCTAAAATGATTTGAATGAAAAAAATTTCATATGTATGATTACTTAAGAGAATAAGTGATTATAAATTCCTCCTTTCTAAAACCAGATAAGGGGTATAACAAATAAATGATAAGTAATCCAAAAAAATCTATACACTTAACAAGTACCCAAATCAAACTTTCAATGAAGATAAAGGTTAAAATTTCAAGAATGTGTTTCACCAAATGCAAATGAAAAATGACTTTCCAATCATCAAGCAATCTAGAAAATGTAATCAATCCAAAACTGTAAACCCAATCAAAAGAATTGTGATCAATCAAGAACTCAGATGTGAAATCAGAGATTATATCCTTGTCGATAAAAATCAAAAGGGAAAACAAAAAACAAATGACTAAGAAAGGTGTTCGATCTCTGAAAACCAATTGACAACAAGTTTCAAACTCAAAGATTAGTCAAATATCAGCATTAAACATTCCTCCCAGCTGGCTAAAGAGAAATTGGGCATCAAAAGATGACTGGAACCAAACCAAAATGTCTTACAGATGTCGCTGCAGCCTAGAAGTAGGTTACATTGCAGAAATCAAAGATTTTCGCAGGCTAGCTGTGGGTAGGTCACATAAAGTATGCACTGGAACAAGTAGTTAGGGTGCAAAAATCAAAGTTTTTCACAGGCTGTGTAAGGCTACAATGCAAAAGTGTCTATAAACAAAGAAATTTTGGAAATAGGATAAAGAATATAAGGAAACTTTTAAATCTAGAGAGTCTGGTTGGATCTGCCATAGACTCAGAGACTGAAATAAAGTGAAAAAAGGTAGGCTAAAAGAAAATGGCCTATAAAAAACCACAAACAAGTTGTATCCCCAGTGGAGTCACCAATTTTGTTATTGGATAAATCAGTGAATGTAGACATAAACTAATCTCCCTAGATATACGTGGATCTAGAACAAAACAAGACATGACATGACACTTTCCCTAAGTTATTATCATTGAATTTACTACCAAAGAAGGAATGAATGACATACCTTTAGATATCGCTTCCTTATATCTTTGTTGTCCTTGCTTCGCTCCCGTGCTCTTGTGAGATCATATCTGCAGTGATACAAACCAACCAAAGTGAAAGCAACAATAATAGATTCAATGAAAACCTAAACATATGATCAAGGAGTCATGTAATAAAATGGTAATGATTTTATGGAAAATAAACATGTCAATGTATTATATTAAGTAAAAGTAGAAGATACAACCAAATTTCCTTGATGTCGCAAGTTCCCTTTTGTTGGTCCTCTGTTCCAACATACACATACATTTCCTCTGAATTTGTATGAATATAGTCCACAAACTATTGATGGACTAATGGAGGCCTAAAGCATTAGTTGTAACAAGATCCTTCACACAGTCTTCAGCCTATTCTTTCAGTGATTCATTGCTCAATCTTGCTTAGCCTTTTCCATGAGAAACCCATCATTATATAGGAGAAGGTGAAGTTTTTAAAAGGATGAGGATGATCCTACCAAATCAGAGAATCTAGTAGGATTACAACCATATGGATGCCACCTCACATTCTAGAATATTCTCCTTCTAGAAACTTTGTGAACTTCTTCCTTTCTTTAGTTTCAAACACCACTGCACCCTACCTATAACATCCTGTGGAAACCCCATGAGCCAAGCATAAAGAAGCCTACGAAAATCAAGGATTTGCGTACACTGTACCATTGTCAGCCTGTTGTGTCATTCTAAAAACATGTCTTGTAGGGGAAGAACTCAGTCATTTTTCTCATGTAAAAGATTGTTTTGAGAGCCTGAAAACATGCTTGTAGATTCATCATTAGGGTGACCAAAACAATGTGTAACAACAGTGAAAATTAAAAAATTCATGGAAGTCGTTAAATGAACAACACGACAAATGGAATTAGAAGCAACAAAAAAAGGAAATATCATGGGAAGATTAAAGAATACAGGAAGAAGGGAAGAGTGGATTTGATATGATCAAGAGACTGTGTCAAAGACACAAAATTATAAGTAAAAGGGCGATGTAATAGGATGGGATTAATGATGTTTTCAATGCTAATGATATTGTTGTGATTGTTGGGTTATGTTAGTATTCCTTTGGTTCGGGTCTATTTTTCTATTTCCATGGGAAATTATTTTAATAGTCTCTATGGGTATCAATGTTGCATTCACAATATATCTTGATTTTGTATGTGTTTCACGAGACACTATATTGTATATCTCGGTGTTGTGAGGAGAGATATGTGAGAATATTATTTGCAAGAATGGTTTATACCACTTCTTCTAATACATTGATATGGTTTAGGGCCTACAAATTTGTTTATTAGGATATATTTTATGTTATGAATGGATCTATAATGTTTTTCTCTATTTCCTTATTCTTTTCTTTTTTATAATAATATCTTAATGGTATTGCAACTCAACTTAATGGATAACTTATGGATCTAAGTAGCATAGAAGTAGATTTGATGTTGCATTGTCTATAACTCCTTTCATATTCCAAGTCTTGATTAAGCTTCGGGTCATACCTCCTTCCCTTGTTGAAGGTTGAATATGTCAGCATATGTACACTATAATGGTTGCTTTTTGTTGGAAACTATCGATAACCCTAATATCGATCTTGTGCCAACATGTTTTACTACAGTATCCTCTTGGATGTTGTGTAGTTTACTCATTTTTTCTTCTATGTGAGGGAAATAAATGGGATATTCTTTACATGCCCTAAATTTTATTGGTGGTACACACAAAGACATTGGAACTTGTACACACAAATATCTATGGGCCAACAAGAACATAAACTTTAAAAGATGATAGTTATTTTATGTTTGTTATTGATTATTACAAAAGAATGACATGGGTTACATTTCTTAAAGAAAAATATGAATCATTTGAGAATTTTAAAGTTTTCAAAGTTCTGGTTGAAAATGAAAGTGATTTAAAAATCAAGTGTTTAAGATCAGATAGAGGAGGTGAGTTTACATCTTATGAACTTGAGAAATTTTGTGAGAATCATGGAATCAAGAGACATTTTTCAAAAGCAAGGACTCCACAAAAAAATGGAGTTGTAGAAAGGAGGAACAAAACCATACAAGAAATGGCTACAACAATGTTGAACGAATCCAAACTAGGAGACACATTTTGGAGAGAAGAAATGAGCACAATAGTCTTCATTTTTAATAAAGAACAAATTAAAGTGAACAACAACAAGACCCCTTATGAATTATGTAAATTCAAACTAGCAACAACCAAATACTTCAAAGTATTTGTAAGCAAGATCTATATAAAGAGAAATGAATATACTTTAGGAAAGTTTGATTCCAAAACAAAAAAAGGTATGTTTCTTAAATGTGCATCTGGAAGCAAGGCCTACAAATTCTACAACAAAATATTGCACAAGGTTGTATATAGTATTGATGTAAGAGTGGATGAATCCATACATCAAGGGGAAAAGTCATAAAACATTAAGATCTAGAGGAAACAACCTAAAAAGAACAAGAAAAGGAAGAACAAGAAGAAATAAAATGCCAATATCCAAAGCCACCATCCAGAACTGTCCAAAATAATCATTGAGAAAGTCATATTCTTGGTGATATAGATGGAGGAGTTCAAACTAAAAAAATATTGAACTATTGTTTTCTATCTAAAATAAAGCCCAAGAATTTTACACAAGCTAGTGAAGATAAACATTGGGTTAATGCTATGGAAGAAGAATTAAATCAGATTGAGAAGAATGAGAGATGTGAACTTGTTCCTAGACCAAAACACAAGAGTGTTATTGGCACCAAATGGGTATTCATAAATAAATTGGATGAATATTGATGAGTAGTAATAAATAAATAAAGATTGGTCTATAAAGGATATGCTAAAGTTGAGGGTATTGAATTTGAAAAAACATTGCTTCAGTTGTAAGATTAGAAGCAATTAAAACGTTTTTGGTATTTTTATGTTTGAAGAACTTTAAATTATATAAAATGGATGTCAAGTCATCCTTTCTAAATGAAAATCTAAAAGAAGAAGTATATATTGAACAACCATAAGGATTTCAATTGTTAGAAAACTAATATGATGTATGAATACTGAAGAAAGCATTCTATGGACTAAAGCAAGATCCCATAGCTTAGTATTCATGGATTAAAAAATACCTAAAACAACAAGGTTTCAAAAGAGGAGTTGGAGACAATAAAATTTACATCAAAACAAACAATTAAGAAGAAATGTTGATAGCAAGAGCCAAACATTTATAGAAGAAATGCAAAAATAATTTGAGATGTCCATGCTTGGAGAATTGTGATTATTTCCAGGTTTTCATATTTCTCAATCCATCAAAGGAATATTCACTTCTCAGACCAAATATATCAAGAAAATGTTGAAGAAACTCGGAATGGAAGATGGTGCACCTGCCACTACACTCATGATCACAGGATGTAAGTTGAGAAAAGATGATGAATCTCTAGAAGAAAATCAAACATTGTACAGGTAAATGATTTTCTTCCTACTATATGTGACAATATCAAGGTCAAATATCATGCAAGCAGTAGGATTGGTTACAATATTTCAATCTGCACAATGTGTAAGAAGTAAAAACAATATTTAGATATCTGAAGGGAACATTGGACATTGGCTTATGGTATTCAAGTTTTAGAAAAGAGAAGATTGCAGAGAAATAAAATAAAATAGATGAAGAAATAAAACATAAAACATAAAACATACACAATAAAACAAATACATATATAGATGTGGTCCACTCAACGTGGGCTACATTCACCAGAGAAATTGCTAGTCCTTTCTGTATTATTATCCAGTAGATGAAGGGATACAACCTATAACACTCTTGTTGTAAATTCCTCTTCTATCTCTCACAATATCCACTCTTAGAATACACTATTTTTCTCTATCCACACATCCAAAATACAATTCCTCATAAAACAGGGTTTCCTTGTAGGGAAAAAAACCCTAAAATAACTTCTTTCATCATATTTGCGACCTTATAATGAATGGTCGATATTGACCTCAAAATTACAATATTTTACAAGGAAATTAATGGATACCAAGGGGGGTATCCATTAATTATTGTCGCCCCCCCTGGACCCCCCTAGGTTCAAATGTGGGGGGGGGAACCCCCCCCCACACCCCTCTTCATGAAATGGGGTTCAAATGCTGCTGAAAAAAAACCTATGAATCGAGAAGATAATCAGGCTCCACGACCAACATCAAGAGGTAAGTCCTTCTCTCTAACAACATATACATATGTAGATTGGGCACATAGTATTTATGACAAGAAAAGTACTAGTGGAGGAGTATTATTTCTAGGAAGTTGTTTAGTATCATGGTGGAGAAAGAATAAAACTTCAATCTCTCTATCCACGGTAGAAGTCAAATATATTGTAGCAACAACCTGTTGCGCACAAGTTTTCTAGATGAAGCAGACACTAAAGGATATCAAGGTAGAATATGGTATTCAAATATCAATCATCTACAACAACACAAGTACAATCAACATTTCAAAGAATCTTGTTATGCACTCAAATAAAAATCATATTCCAATCAAGTACCACTTCCCAAGAGAATGGGTAGCCGAGCAAAGTGTCAAGTTGGAATATATTACCAACAAAGAATAGGTTGCAAATATTTTTACCAAACCCTTTTCGAGAGACACATTTGAATATATCAGAAATAAGTTTGGAGTGATATCCCTCTCATATCATGATTAAAGTTAATCACAAGATCAGGGAGAGCATCCCTATTCCATTAACGTCAAAGGGGGAGAATTTGCTGACAGAGGAAGAATTGCATACACAAGGAAAGTTGCAGACAAGGGGAGTATCAGAATTGACTAAGGTTTTTCATAATTGAAAATGGAGATATTTTTGGAAATATTATTTTCATTTATTTAAAATAAAGTGGGATACTATAGATGTCCAAGATAAAGATTGGAAGATGGATATTGTTGCAAATATTTTTTTGGTATTTTTTATGCTCAGTTTGGATTCCCTATATTTGAAGGAATTTTTACTCTAAATAGATAGCTCAAATGGAAGCATAGGTTATATGGTTGGAAATATTATTTTCATACCTTTCCAATGGTATATGGAACTCCCTCTGACTCCTTAGGAATGAGGAGATATGAATATTTTTGTAAAACAACCCAGCTAGAAAGTTTAGATCGACCCAGTTAGTATTTATAGGTTGGCCCTAAAAGTGAGAAAAGAAAAACTATAAATATAGGATATATGTTTGCATTTGAAGAGAATCCAAGAAACTAGATCAAGTATGAGGTGAACACACAATTTCCAAATGCTTAACAAGAAGAAATGTGTAGTGATTTTGCAACCAGAATGCAGAAGGTGTCATTGTGAGACAACAGATATTGTCTGTTATGTTTTAGTTTTCATCCCTAGGGGTAGGATATTCAGGGTTTCTAAAGACAAGGGTTCCTCTCTTCACCCCAATTCCAGTGATACCTATCATTTTTAACACAAATGTTTTTTTTGGAACGAACCCTTCCCTCACACCCTTATTTGGCCCCTATCTCATTAGATCCCACTTTTCTCCCTTATCGTAGTGGTACATATCATTTGACACCCTTCTTCACAGTGGTCCCATCCACCGCTCCAAAACCATTTTCTCCCCTATACCATTTTCCTGCCCATTTTTCCAAATGGCTACCACCAGAGCCCAAGAACTCAATACCTTGATTGGTGACAACCACCAGAACCAAGAATAAATCAAGAATATCAATTCCAACCTTAGCTCAATCAATTCAAATATTGTGATCCTCAAGGAACAATGTTCATACATCAAAGATCTTAAATAACACTTCATGGTCCGTTCCCATAACCCTTCCTCTTCTGAACAACCATGTTATCAGGATGACCATGAATCTTCCCATTACCAAGCTCCTCATACTAACCACTTTTCTTGAGACCTCTGCCCTCCCAGGATAGAAGTGAACAAATTTGATGGATTGGATCCCATTGGCTAGGTCACCCAAATGGAACATTATTTCTCTTTGCATGGAATTACTAATTATTTATTCAATCTTCATTATGGTGTCCTACATATGAATCTTGAATGATGGAAATGGTGCAAATGGAACAAAAAGGAATGCCAAGGGTATGTTTCTTGGACATAGTATGTGGCCGAATGTTATGGCATATTTGACTCTGACACCCACCCTTTAGATCGTTTGACCAATTTAAAGCACTCTCGGACAATGGTAGACTTTATTGTTGCATTTGAGCACTTGGATTTCATAACGGAGGGCATGTTAGATGCTTTCTTTAGGGAATTATTTATCAATGGCCTCAAAGATGAATTTTGTTCCCATGTTCTCATGGCACACCCCCAAAATTGGTTGAAATCTACTCAACGAGACAAGGAAGCACAATAGATTGTATCCTCCCAAAACCGCAAAACCTCCCTTCCTCCTCTCCCTAAAACCACCAATTATTCCCCTCCTACAATTCCCATCAAGATCCAGAAATTAACTAGGGATGGAATGGATGAACGTCAACTCAAGGGTCTTTGTTATAATTGTGATGAAAAATCTTTTTCCGGGAAAATGTGTAAGGAACAAAACAGTTTTTTGGTTTTGACTGAGCATATTTCTGAAGAAGATGTTGTTTTTCCACCTATGGATGAGATGCCACCACCATATAACCTCACCCCACCCTCTGATCAACCATAAGTTGACCCATTGATTTCAGATAATTCCCTCACTGCCTTCTTCGCTCCCCAGACTCTCAAATTAATTGGTTACATAAAAAATAGGAAAGTCATCATCCTTATGGATAGTGGTAGAACCCATAATTTTATTCATTGCCCCATTTCCTAAGAAGTCAATTGTTACATACGTGCTGCCAATAATTTTCAAATCATGATTACCAATGGTGGTTCCATGAAATGTGGGGGACAATGTGAAAATGTGTGACTCCAAATTGGTCGGTATCATCTGAAATCCCATATGTTTTCTATATACATGGTTGGTTGTGAAATTTTTCTTGGTGATGAATTGTTACACACTCTAGGACCGATTCTCATGAATTTTAAGGACTTGAACATACAATTCCAATAGGAGGGACAACAATATAAGTTTCAAGGAATCATAGCAGGATCCCTTGAGATGACTAGTTCACATCGCATGGAAAATCTCCTCAAAAAAGGTAATTCAAGCATTATATCCCAACTCCACTCCATTCATTTTGTTTAGAAACCTTTTGTGCATATCGACCTCCAATCTATCCTCTCCTTCCACCAAGTTGTTTTTAACACTCCCACATAAATTCCCCCTTCCCATGGAGTCCATGATCATTCCATCCCTCTCATCTCAGGTAGTCTTCCTCCCAATTCTCAACCTTATCATCATCCTTTTAACTAGGAGAATGAAGTTGAGAAAACTGTTCACAAATTTCTAGAAGAAGGTGGTATCCATCCTAGTAATATCCCCTATTCTTCCCATGTGGCCATGGTACGCGATAAAGAAGGTACTTGGCCCATTTGTCCTGATTTTCATGCCCTAAAAAAACTCAGAATCAAAGACAAATTCCCCATTACTGTCATGGATGACCTCTTGGATGAATTGAGTGGTGCTCAGTACTTAACCAAATTGGATCTATGTTATGGCTACCACCAGATATGTATGAAATAAGAAGACATTCCCAAGACGCATTTCTCACTCATGAGGGTCATTATGAATTCTTGGTAATGCCCTTTGGCTTGTGTAATTCTCCTTCCACTTTCCAAAGTCTTATGAATCATGTATTCCATCCTTTTCTCATCTGTAGTATTCTCAAATATAGTAAAACTTGACCATCCCATCTCTCCCATGTGAATCAAGCTCTCAATCTACTCTATAAGCACCAACTTTTACTCAAATAATCTAAATGTGCCTTTCATGCCTCATAAGTGGAATACATGGGTCATATTGTTGATAAGGATGGTGTCTGAGTGAATCCTAATAAAATTGAATCTACGCAATATTTTCCTTGCCATAAAACTCTTAATATATTGTCTGGTTTTATGGGTTTAACAAGATATTATAGGAAGTTTGTTCAAAACTATGTAAAAATTGTCACTCCTCTCACTTCTCTCCTTAAAAACAATTCTTTCACTTGGACTTCAGTCGTGGATCATGCCTTCCAAACCTTTAAATATGCTATGTGCTCAACCCCTGTCCTCACACTCCCAGACTTCACCAAGACATTCGTACGAGAATGTGATACTTTAGGAAAAGGAATTGGAGTCGTCCTCATGCAAGATGGTCAACCTTTGGCCTTCACTAGCAAACAACTTCCAGAGTGACATTTGGGCCAATCCATTTATGAAAAGGAAATGTTAGATATTATTCATGCTATGAATCTGTAGCGTCCTTATTTATTGGTTCAATGATTTGAAATCAAAACAGAGCATCAGAGTCTGAACTATTTCTTGGAACATTGCATTTCATCCCCGACGTAGCAAAAATGGGTGACCAAGCTATTTGTTGATGATTATGAGATCATTTACAGGAAGGGAAAGGAAAATGTAGTGGTCGATGCTCTTTCCCAAAAATATGAGGAAGACGGGTCCCTTTTCTTCCTCTCCTTCATTGTACCAAATTGGCTCCAAGTTGTTCGTTAGGAATGGTTGTAAGACACCAAAATTTCTATCCTACTCCACCAATTGCAAAACAATTCTTCAGATTATACGGGGTACTCTTGGCACAATGAAGGGTTAAGAACCAATATCAATATAAGATATAAAAACCTTAGAATAAGTACTCAATTCCTTGAAAAACAGAGAAATTCAGATAATAATCCTCTTCGAGGGGGCAACCTCCTTACACACCACATAAATTTCCAAATACAAGATCATTCCAAATGAAAACGTCTCCTTGGAATATATAGGAGACTAGGAGGTACAATTACAACTAATGGACCCAAGCCGAAATAAATAAAGTACAATTAGTAATGTAATATGCCCCAATTAAGGGGTAATGTGCCACCCCTTAGGGAATAAAATCCCCCTCTCCTTGAGACAAGTGTTGTACACAATGCGTGAGTAACTCTGGATGATTTTGTATAAAATAATCGTCTTCCCAAGTGGAATTTTCAGCTGGTAGTTTCCTCCATTTAATGAGATACTCTGAAATGGATCTATTCCTTAGCTAGTGAGTTCTTGTGTCAGTGATGGCTTCGGGCTCCGATATGATGTTTCCTTCCTCCTCAAGTTCTAGCAATATAGTTTGAACTGGGATCTTGTCACGTATAGCCATATTTAAGCATGAAACATAGAAAACTGTATGTAATCGTGAAGATGCAGGCAACTCCAATTTGTATTCCATAGTACCCAACTTTTGCAACACCTTATAAGGGCCATAGTACTTTGGTGATAATTTATTATCCTTATTGGCTTGCTTGAGGGACATCTATTTTTATGGTTGTAGTCTTAAAGACACGCAATCCCCTACTTCAAAAATTCTTTGACTATGATGTTGATCTACTTGTTGTTTCATTCGATTTTGTGCCATGGTCAGGTTGTCCTTTAAGATTTGGAGAACTTGCTTTTGATTCTCGATGTGATCTTCCATTGCTTGAACCTTATATTTTTCTTTTAGAGAAGAAGTGATCGAAGGAGGGTGGTATCCATAGAGTGCCATAAATGGTGTCATTTTTGTTGTAGTATGAAAGGAAGTGTTAGACTACCATTCTGCCAAGGGTAACCATTTGAGCCATTGTTTTTGTTTATCAGAGACAAAACAATGAAGGTATCCTTCCAAACATTTGTTCACTATCTCGGTTTTTCCATTAGATTGAGGATGATAGGATGAGATATGAGTCAATTGAGTACAAAAACAAGAAAATAATTATGTCCAAAAATGTTCAATGAAGATGGGATCTCTATCACTTACAATAATCTTTGGGCTTCCATGTAGCTTTTGAACTGTCTCCATGAATGCAGTGGAAATTGTACTCACTTTGAAGGGATGAGAGAGTGCAAAAAAGTGTGTGTACTTGGTTATTCTATCAACAATCACCATGATGACACTCTGTCCTTCAAAATTTGGTAACCCTGTGATAAAATCCATTGAAGCCTCCTCCCAACGTTGACCTGGGATGGATAATGGTTTTAAAAGAACCGGGGTATTAATTGTTTCAACCTTACTTAGCTGGAAAACCAAACATTCTTCCACAAACCTTTGACCATCAGTTTTAAGTCCATCCCAAAAAAAATCCTTATTGACCCTATGGTAGGTTTTCAAAAATCCTGAGTTCCCTCCTACCGGAGAGGTGTGCAATTCCAATAGTACCTTTTGTTTGAGTTGGGAGTTCTTACATAAATATAAGCGATCTTT
>ML782390.1:364837-406023 GCA_009831015.1 Picea engelmannii | reverse complement strand
TTCAATTAGAACCATTATAGCTCTTGCTGCCAAGATGAAATGGAAGCTGCACCAGATGGATGTGAAGACATCTTTTCTGAATGGTGTCATTGAAGAGGAAGTGTATATAGAGCAACCCCAAGGATTTGAGGTTGAAGACAGGAGATATCATGTCTATCGATTGAAGAAAGCCTTATACGGATTGAAGCAAGCTCCCAGATCTTGGTATGGTCGTATAGACAGTTTCTTGACAAGCTTGGGCTTTACCAAGAGTAAAGGAGATTCAAATCTCTACTTCAAGATCATGGATAATGAACCAGTGATACTATTACTATATGTGGATGACTTGTTCTTAACCGGAGAAGAAAAGCTCATCGCTGAATGTAAACAGAGACTTGACGCTGAATTTGAAATGAAAGACCTTGGCCTAATGCATTACTTCTTAGGTCTTGAGGTATGGCAGAGTCTAGAAAGAATCTTCCTTAACCAGGGGAAGTACACTGTCGAAATCCTTAAGAGATTTGACATGCTCGAATGCAAGTCCATGAATACACCCATGAAAGCAAAGCTGAAGCTGCTGGTCAATACTTCGTCAGATTTGATAGATGCCACTCTGTACAAACAAATTATTGGATCTCTGATGTACCTGACGAACACCAGACCAGACATCTATTTTGCAGTGAACACCTTGAGTTAGTTTTTGGTGGAACCCAGACGTGTTCATTTAGTGGCTGCAAAAACTGTGATGAGGTACCTTAAGGGTACAATGGATTATGGTCTTAGCTATGATGGAGATCATGACTTCACTCTGATTGGATATACTGATGCAGATTGGGCAGGAAGCATTGCTGACAGAAAAAGCACTTTTGGATGCTGTTTCAGTTTGGGATCAGCTATGATCTCGAGGCAGAGTAGGAAGCAATCCAATATTGCTCTCAGCACAACGGAAGCAGAGTACATTTCCGCATGTTCTTCTAGCTGTGAAGCTATATGGCTTTGTAAGTTGCTGACAGGCCTATTTGATTTGGAGATGAGAGCAACCGCGATTCTATGTGATAATCAAAGTTGTATTAAAATGACAGAGAATCGTGTGTTCCATGATAGGTCGAAGCACATAGAGATCCGCTATCATTTCATCCACGACATGGTACAAAGAGGAGCCTTGAAGATCCAGTACATTAGCATGGATGAAGAGGTTGCCAATGTGATGACTAAGCCTCTATCTCGTGTAAATTTTGAACACTTTCGAGATAAGCTTGGTATTGTCCGAAAGGACCTTCCCTAAAAGGGGGAGTAGATGTATTCCTTGCTTCTGACCTAGTTGTTAGACGTAAAGAAAGATGAGTCATGCTTCTGACCTTGTTGTTAGACGTAAAGCATGACGCTATGTGATCCTTGCTTCTGACCTCGTTGTTAGACATAAAGCAAGATGAGTTATGCTTCTGACCTAGTTGTTAGACATAAAGCATAACACCACTGGTTCCTTGCTTCTGACCTGGTTGTTAGACGTAAAGATAGATGAGTCATGCTTCTGACCTAGTTGTTAGACGTAAAGCATGACGCCATGTGTTCCTTGCTTCTGACCTCGTTGTTAGACGTAAAGCAAGATGAGTTATGCTTATGACCTAGTTGTTAGATGTAAAGCATAATGCCGATGATTCCTCGCTTCTGACCTCGTTGTTAGACGTAAAGTGAGATGTTGATGTTCCTTGCTTCTGACCTCATTGTTAGATGTAAAGAAAGATGAGTCATGATTATGACCTAGTTGTTAGACGTAAAGCATGATGTTGTGATTCCTCGCTTCTGACCTAGTTGTTAGACGTAAAGCGAGATGATGATATTACTTGCTTCTAACCTAGTTGTTAGACGTAAAGCAACATGTGACTGACACTGAGCTGTGATGTTAAGCTAGTGTAGCATTGTGATGTGATAGCCTAGTGCTATGATGAGGTATCATTTTTACTGATACATGTTTGATGCAGATGATGATAGCATTCTTTTGAGAATGATGATGCTACTGATGAAGAAAACTTCCGATGACTTGTAAATGTGCTAGACAATTGTTCAAGATGATATTGACAATACTGTCCTCGAGATGCCACCGATGATGTAGACCTCTCTTGCCTGATGCTAATGAAGAATACCCTTCTTGTTAAGTGGGAGTGTTGAAATAATGTAACTACGAAGAGCATTCTTATTATTGGATTAAATCCCCATTGTGGATTAATCATTATTATTATTTTGTTATTGGATTAAATCCCCATTGAGGATTAATCATGTCATTATTAATATTATTGTTATTACATTAATCCCCATTGAGGATTAATCATGTCGGTAATTGTATAAGGACCATATCCCCTTTTGCTGATTGGTCATCGGACAATTACAAAGTGCAGAATAAGAAGTCGGCCCCAACAGTTATAATGAAAGGGAAAGAATTAATTAAAGGTGGGTTTACCCACCCAGAGTGAGAGGTCAGCCTTGCCAGATGGTGACTCTTCACACGTGCCATATTGATATAAATAAGAGGCTAGCGCCTCACTTCTTACACACACTTCACTTGCTCATGATCTTATGAGGCAAGCTGCAATTCAAGTTGGTGAGAGAAGAAGGGTGGCACATCTCTTGAGGAGGACATTTTTTGTATTGGTTGAGTTATATATTGAACATTGTATAAGATATTTATGATAAGGAAGTTTTTGCTGGGTTTTCTTCCCCTAGAGGGTTTCCCAGGATAAATGTTGTGTCTCTTGTGGATGTGTATTTCTCAGTGATCTTGTTCTTATTATGCTCTTATCTTTATGAAATGCAAAGAACTATAATAATGGAATAAACATTAACATATTTGAGAGGCATTGTAGGGTCCATCTTTTATCGATGATCATATTCCATCATTATGATCCATTCCGCACAGGTTGGCTTTGGTTTCGTTCCATTCCGACGATTTCCATGATTTTGACTATTTTAAGCTATAAGTCAATGGAATTCACTTAAGAGGTCATTTTGGGCACATTACTTGGAGGAACCTCTCA
The DNA here is from genome assembly GCA_009831015.1 of Picea engelmannii. Taxonomy (NCBI): domain Eukaryota; kingdom Viridiplantae; phylum Streptophyta; class Pinopsida; order Pinales; family Pinaceae; genus Picea; species Picea engelmannii. The sequence continues at coordinate 403,012 of ML782390.1, read as the reverse complement.
GTGTAATAGCTCATTGGAATCATAAGGAGCAACACTACAGGATGGGATGGCTAGAAGTGACTTTCAGTGGCCAGGGAATCCACAAGGAGATATAAGGAGCTTTTCAAAGGTAAAAGGATTAATTAATTAATTAAAGTGATTTAATTAATTAATTAAATATTAATAAAATGAAAGTCACTTTGGAGGGACAAGGTGAGCCAAAAAGTATAAAGGAAAGGCAAGGGCCTCTTCTCATTCATTCATGTATGATCTTATTTTGATTTCTGGCTTCTAGCTAGTGAGCCCAATATTGGGGGTTTTGAGGGTTTTAACATAACAAACCCTAGAGGAGGATTCGGTGGTGAAAGATTCCACCTATCTTGTCCCAAGCTTGGTTTCGGAGATGCAATACTCTCCCACACCATTCTAGTTCCAAATATACTCAGTTGTAGGAGGATTATACATCGGTTTCATGTGCAGATAGAGAGAGGGCACACCAGTTGAGGGATTCCGGCAAGAGGGGCACACCATCTTTGGAGAGAGATTCATTGTAGGAGATTGGTAGGGTCGTTGAGGATTCTATCACTTGGGTTTTCATTGCAGGGCCTTGGACATCAGATCTAGTGCTTTTTGAGACAGTTTTATGGCTCTGATTATTTTTTGAGTAGTGGGGCGAATTGAAGAGAAGGAGGGCGTTTTTGAGATCCAGATCTAGTCCATTTGGAGGGGTTACACTTTAGATATGACCCTGAGACTTTACCTAGTGAATTGCAGTGTCCTGATCTTTATTTCTGGAGAGTTTCAGAGAATTTGGAGGCCTCCTTCAGCAGGGCCAAATTATCTAGGGTTTCAGTCATCTAGTGGGGCACACCATTCAATGAGGGATTTCATATCTACAGAGATTGAGAGGGATCTTGGGGATTCGGTCATCTGGGTTGTTCTTACCATCACCCGATCTATTAGTTGGCATATTTATTAGGGTGATTGGACACTTTTGGCAGCAGGGATGAGTTATTGAGGGTTTCAGCCTTCTATTGGAGCATGGCATTCTTCAGCTGGAGAGTTTGGCATTCAGATCTGCTTGTATTGATCTTCATTTCTTATTCATTCTTTGGAGGCATCTTTTGTATTAGCGGGAGCATTTTGTAGAAGCTCTTATCTATTGTCTATCTTCTTGGCCATCTGTTAAGCATTCCAGATCGACATCTTCATTGCAACAGGTTTCTCTATTTTATGAATAAAGAAGATTTGAGATGTTTTGGCTTGTCTATCTTATTGCATAGGGTTGAGGTATGTTACATGGTTATCTCTTTCTATTATTTTCTACATACACACATATAAACACATCTAAACAAATAGATCAGCAAACTGTTTGACGAAATACCACAACCAGAAAAAGGTTCTAAAAGACACCAAAACCGTGATGATCCTTGCATAATGGCTTGGGATCATTACATAACGTCTCCATCAATGCACCATCAAGGAAGTGTTAATCCAATGGAAAGATAAAATTCCAGAAGATGCCAGCTGGGAGTCAAACACCATTCTACAACAATTTCCTCATCTGAAGCCTTCAGGACAAGGCTGTTCTTCAAGGGGGAGGGCATGTTAGGGACCTAACCTCCCTAACCCCTCGCATATGTAGAATAATATAATTATATGTAATAAAAAAAAATATTCATTAGGCCTAGCAATAAGGAAGAATAATTCAAATGTAAGAAGACCTAATAGAAGCTTCACCTTCTAGAAGGATCTTCCTCTATATTGTTCTTTTGGATAGATAGATTTAGTATAAATAGGAGTAGAGGGTAGGGGAAATATTGTCTTGGATATTATTGTAATAGAGCTCTGATCTGCTTGAGGTTTCCCCCTCAAAGAGGCAAGTGAACATTGCTATCAACAATCAAATTTCTATTTCTGGTGTTATTCTAGTATTTTTCTGGTTACATCATTATTTCTCTGCCATATCTAGCTAAAATATTTATGTTTTGCATACTATTTTATATTTGGAATACTATAGTTTGTTAAGTCCTTGGGAGGTCACTAGTTTGACCACTTTTGACTCCCATTATTTTGGTAAATACTAACCATAATTGGCCAATGGGGGGTCGCCACATGGGATACTCTCATTGGTTTCATTGTGCCATATGTTGACAATTGATTAGTCCACCTCGACTATACGATCTTCCCAATCATATGGTAATCTGTCATGGCACATCACCTTTATGGAATGTAATATCATGCTCCAAGTGTCACCCATGTAGTGGTGACATGTGTCACCCTCGACTTTTCCCTTTGACCTTTTGTCTGTTGACCAAAATTTGACCAGCCATAACTTTTTCAGACGAACTTTGTTTGAGACGATTTTTGCGTTCTTGGAAAAATATCATCAATATCTACGCATTGATGGAATTTTAGAGATAATTTGGGATATTTTAATTTTAAGCTTTTATGGATCCTCCTGAACCTCTGTAAGCATTCTGGATTGTCCTAGATCTCTGTGAGCATTCGTGGATCCTCCTATATCACTGACAAGAACATCTATATGAAATATACAACCATGGGGAAATATCGATCACCTTTTTTCATAACGTTTATGGAAACAATTCATCCTTTTATTAGTTCATTAAATTGAAAGTTTATTGTCTCCTTTAATTTATGCTCTGCATGATCCTATAAATTGTTATCAATTTTCATAGAAAGGATACTAATGTTCTCCATTCCTTTGATGGTTATGGTGGAAGGAAATTTGATCTTGTATTGAATAAATTCTAAGGTGATGCAAACTTAGCACTCTATAATATCCCAAGTGTTATTTTCAAAGGCGTGGATGATGGTTTGACAACTATATTCGTCGACTCGAAAATTAGGAAGAATGGGGGGGCAACTAGGTTTTTAAAGTGCATGAAAAAACTATTGAACCACATGATTGGATTTCAACATTCTCAAAATCATTTGTTTATACTATAACAAGGAATTGGTGCTACACATCAAAAAGTGTGGATGTCGAAGTTGGCATTTTCTTCCCAACAAAACTCTTCTCTAGACATAGGATGATAAATGTTAGCTCAAGAGTTGGGAGTTATCCTAGTGTAAGTTAAAATCTAAAATTTTAAAGACGGAAAGAACATTCAAGAAAAAAAACAGTACACCAATCAAGAAAGAAGGTAATGGAGAGAGTAAGGTTTGCTCATCCTTTATAATGGTAGTGAAGCCTTTGAAAAACATTTTGTAGTGTTTTAATTCTATATGACAATTTTCCATACTTTATTATATTAAGTAAACAATCATTCATGAAGCATGTAAGTTTGTTACTCTAATTATTGGTGGTTAGGGTAAACCTAGATAATGAACATAAATTTAATGCTATTTTGGTGTGCAAGTCATTGAGCCTTAGAGGCCTTGTCTCATCTAAGAACAACTACATATCTAAGTTGTCAAAATCACATGCTTTGTCTAAAGTGATAGTATATTAGTTTCAATCCATTTCATTGTACCAAAATTCAGTAATCAAATCTTGATGATGAATGTGATGGTGTAAAGAGTATGAAACTACCTTGGAGTGGGTGTTTGAGTGTGATATGATACTGTTATAGTCCAAAATGCCACTACTATGCATTTTTAACATTGGCCTACTCATTTACACATTTTCTAACCACGTTTTTTGAGGTTCCTCTTTAAAAAATCCTTTTTTCAAGGTATACGCACCCTCATACACATGCAACACGCGTACAAATGCTAGATTATGCAAATGCAACCCGTCTACACTCAGAAAAAGTTGAAAAAAACTATAATTTTGTGCTTCATAGCAGGGTTTATGGGTTATGATGGGTTGCACAACCATTTTACCTCATGTAGCCCATATGAGAACCAAATAACCATCATTTCTCCATATAAAAAGGGCCCCAGGGGGGTCATTTGAATATATGAAAGAAAAGGCAAGTTAACTCTGGAAAAATCTCTCCCTCTCTCATTCCAAGCCTTTGCATCATGTTCTGAGTATTCATCCTCAACATTCCCAATAATTTATCCTTCTTATGCAATCCATCTATTTCATTCTATTTTCATGTTCGTTGTAAGGATATCACTTTGGGATTGGTGTCCTTGGAGTCTAATTAGAGGAACCCAAAAAAGGTTTATGGAGCAGTGTCAACAAGATTAAGGTTGTATCTTATCATCTTGTATTCAATAATAGAGAATTTTCTTGTCCCAAATATATGTATCTTCATGTTTATGTTTCTAAATTACTTTTATGAATATTTAGGCCTTTAAATGATCTCGGTGATTATGCATATGTTGTTATATATTTCTCTATGAAGTTGTTTCAGTTCAGAATTGGGAGGAGGCCTGCGATCAAGGAGCGAACAACGAGAGGAAATGATCTACTACAAATGAAAGAACTTAAGGTGCATACCTTGATTTTCCCTCCCTTTCCTTAATTTCCATTAGGTCTTGTTAGATTTGGGTGGAATAATAGTAATTTTATCTTTTAAGGTGTCATTGCTCTACCTACTCACTAGGCCTTGATTAGGGGAATTTTCCAACAAATATGCTACTATCGACGTGTTGTGAATGTCATGTCATGCATTTCAACCTATCAATCCATTGTTGTTGATACCATGAGGGTTTATGGATGTTGTGTCGTGCCATTCAACATATTATTCCATTGATGTTGATGCCACGAGGATGGGTGCTAAGATGTTCAAAACATGTATGTCATGTCATGAAATTAAACCTATCAATCCATTGATGTTGATACAACTAGGGGTTATTGAGGGGTTATGGATGGTGTGTAGTGTCATTCAACCTATTAGTGCATTATTGTTAATACCATGGGTAGGGGGTTTAAGATGTTAAAAACATGTTCTTTCATGTGGTTCTAAAAACACATTAGCTCCATTTTTGTGATTTACAACATACCAGTTTTATTTCTTTAATCCTTTACGAGAAAATCAATTGGTGTCCTTTATTAAAAAATTTCCAACTTTTTATTAAAAAATTCAATAATTACACAAATTTTACTCAATATGATTTTAAAGTTCTCTATCTCAGTTATTTATTGTTGTATCAAAATAAAAAAATTTAAAATTAAACATTAAAAAAAACACTAAAAATGTGTAGTTCAATATATTATATAATTTTAAATTCTATTATGTTAATTATATAAATTAATCAATTATATAATATCAAAATATATTTTTAAAAAATTAAATAACCTTTATAGTTACTAAGTGAAATAACATATCTTAGACAACTAAAGTGACCAAGTGTTCAATACAAAACATTCCATAATCTTATATTGTTAGGTTTCATGGAATAATTTATAAAAATTAGAGTTTAGATCATATTATGAAAGTTGAGACTTATAACGGAAAACGCTAATTGTGGAAAAAAAAATGATGGAAAATAATATCTGAAGTTACTCTGATGACCTAGCGGGCGCTACAAAAAACATTTGTAACCATATTCAATATCACATCCAAAATTACTTTCAATTTCATGGAGATAGAGTGGTTTTGCAAATAATAAAGGAGTAGGATAACTGGATAACAAACAACCAACTTTTCAGGTAAAAAATAGGCTTGAATCAGGTCATATTTTGAAGGGTAGACTGAGCTTCCCACTATCAAAGTTCCAGATGCTTAGAAAGTTGACCAAAGCTTTGGATTGGTCAGAAATTTAAAACCGCACAGTCTGACAAAAAGGACACTCTGAGCTTTTATTATTGGAGTTAACCTACTCCAATAATAAAAGTTGAAGCAATATCTCGTGTAGATTTATAGGTTTCGGTAGAAAAGTTATAACATTGCAGGCAAGTACATTTTAAATTAAAAAAAACATTTTATCGCAGTCCCAAATGCTTTTTATTATATATATTAGAACTAATACTTTTCATTTCATATAATAAAACTATTACAAAGAGTAAAAGCTAGACATATTCAATACTTTATGTAGTTTTATAGTGGGCAACAATGTACGAAGTACAAAACAATGAAAATGCTTTTTTTTTTTTCAATAGTTGGTGTTAGCACTCTGTAATTTTCCCAAGGCTATGGAGGTAGTAACAGAGTGTAACACCCTATTTCCACCAGATTGTAAATATAACTGAACTGGCCAAGGACTATGGAAAACTCATAAGTATGAATATGTGATGTAAATGGACCTGCAGGAAGAGGTCAATGAATGTGAATAATATTTTGAATTCATTGCAGGATTGCTGAGAGGGGATGTGCAGAAAAGAGACCATAAGGGCGGTGAAAGGCTCCTGAAAAGGTGGCTTTAACTTCCACCCTAAATGAATACTGTATTTGGACTCGACTGGCCCGGAGAACCAAAAGCGGCTCGCTGGCCCTGAAATTTAATGCCTTGCAGGCTGGTAGGTTGATGGCTTGATGAGGGATGGGGAGGTGACCCGCCGGTCTGAAGAGCCATCATGACTGACCAGCACGAGGGTAATCGTGCCACACGCAACCTCGCGAGAGGATAAGGCGTATGGCATAAGTGATGGAAGGGGGGCAGACGCGAGGGGGAACTCTAGAAATTTTTTATGCAGAGTGAGTGATAGCAGAGAGGAGGGGATTGCAACCTTCGCTCCTGGTCACTGGCAGACGGAGAGACGCAGTCTCAACAACTTCATGGTCTCATCTCGGGGGTGGCTAGTTGTAAATCCGCTGGGAGTCGCTACGCCTACGGTTGGGTGGAAACGAGCACCCCTCTCAGCAATTGCACCCACTTCTAGTGTTATTTCTGATAGGTATTTTATGTATTACATCTCAAAATTTCATATACTGATATACATATATTCATAGCACTGTGAAATTGTGAACAATTTTAGTGTAAGAATGTCTATGTGGTAATTTGTTAATAGTTAATGGGCATATGCTTGTAATAGCGGAAGCCATGCATGACTTACATTGATAAACTGAATCTAATCATGCCCAGTCATTCTCGGGAAGTTGTTTTCCCCTTATCTTCTTCCAAAAATGCCCCGGTAGGGATCCCTTAATAGAGAATCCCTCCTTAGAAAATCTCACCAAGAACCTAGAACAGGGACTTGATTGCGCAGGTCTTATAATTCCCATACGAGGAGGAATGACCCTCTTAAGGTTCTGAGATAATAGTATTGTGAGATGTAGCGAGTTGACGGATGAGATTTCGTCGGAGGACCCATAGCCATTCACGACCATTAGATCATCGTGAGCAACGAGAAATCGGGATCGTAGATCCCAAGACCCAAAAGAACATTTAAACCAATGATCTTCCCACATCCACGAAGTGGTGGAAGATGCACACGATGGGACAATTCGAGTCGTTGGATCGGGTTGAGATACTCGGAGTCTAGTCTCCGGAGTGTGCACAGAGGAAGACAAATCTAAGCCATTAGATCTGAGTAGAGATCATGACAGCCGTCGGATCTGCGGGAGTTACGCGGAGGGTAAGTCCTCATGGATAGGAGGAGAAATCGATGGCCAGGATTTGAAGAGGAAGATTGCGAAATCCAGTTAGTCGTTAGATCTCGGGAAAGTTGCATAGGGTTTAAGTCCTAGTATGCAGACGAGGAGTCCTGGAAGAGTCATCGGAATATCAGAGTCATCGAGGTTTGAAGGTCAAGAGAATCGAGACCTTGTAGGTCACGAAATCCCGAGAAAGGATCCTAGTCGTTGATCTCGGCAGGACACGCGTCAGAGATCAAGACAAGAGTCAGAATTTAACCCATCGGGGATTCTAGGAGTGAAGAGATCGTTGCATTAGGGTTCGCGATCCGTGAAATCCCGATAAGATCAGAACCATCCATCAGCAGGGACACGTGGCGAGAGATCCCGGAGAGTCGGAGTTCGGGATATCGGGGTTTCCGAAGTCGTGAAACTCTTGCACAATGAAATCGCGAACTGCGATTTCCCGACACAGTCGGAGCCATTCGATCTGAGGGATGTGTGTCCGAGGATCTAAAGGGAGTCAGGGTTCGGCATTTCGGGGTCTCCGCATACAATGGAACTGTTGCACTAGAAATCGCGATTTTGTGATACCTGATAGAGCGACGAGGAAGTGGTGACGTGGAGGAGAGAGAGCTCACACGTGCATCAGGGATCGACATTTCAGAATCTCGGTGACGAGAAAACCACGGCAGGAGAAGTCGCAAAATTCTAAAACACGACGGTCCCATAGTCGTAGCATTTCAGTGGAGGATAGATGTCATCTGTATCGGTTTTCGAGACTTGGAGGGTCCTGTGAATTTGTGCAACAGAAATTGCGATTTAGCAATACGCGATTTCCCATTCACCACAGGAGTGTGGGCCATAGGGGCCAGGGCAAGGGATAAGTGTCAGAAGGTCAAGCCTTGCTATGAGTCAACGCCAGGTGGCATCGGAAATTGGAGAATCGCAAATCCTAAGGGTGTAAGTTCTACACACTCCAATTCCCCGAATTCCAAAACTCCGATAGGGGAAAGGACCGTGGTCTTGTGGACTAGCAGGTCAAATGCGAAAAGAGTTAGCCAGAGGGAGCTAAGGGGTGCAGAGAGTAGCATCGCAGACCGGGAATCAAGGATCCATGATGTGAGTGATTCATGACCTCGCAAGTGCTGATTTCCTGACGGGAAAAATTCCCGATAAAAGAAAGGAACACATGGGTGAATGTTCATCAGGGTTCGGGGATTTGTAAGACCCGATCCCATAGTTTCAAGACTCGCGATCACGCGGGGCCCGATTTCCCAATAGAATGAAGGGAGATCATAAAGTGAGTCCTGTGGGTGTAGGAAAGTCTCGATAAGGGATTCAAAGAGCATTTCAGCTCTTCGGGCCAAAGGAGAAGAAGGTCCTGTGGGAGCAGACGTGCCTGGGTGGCACGTTTGCATCAAGAGATGGTTGAAAATAGAAATCCTGACAAAAAGGGACATAAGACCACAGTTATGTACGGAGAGTCGGGTAGGTAAATAGAATACCTACGACTCGGGGATTGGCATTTTGCTGCTACACGGTCCGGGGATTCTCATTATTGAGAGATCAACCAAAAAAAAAAAAAATTGATTTATGGTAGTGGGTATGTTACAAAGTGGTATCAGAGCATGGTTACAACACTCAGCCTGATTGGGCTCATGCACGAGTCACACATAAACCTTGTTCGAAACACTCCTATGAGGAGTAATCCCTTGACTTAACTCTCTTGTCCAGGACTAAGAATTGGGATATGAAAAACCGACTGTGCATGCACGTGAAAGAGTTATGGATTTATGCACAATTTATAAAAATGAATTTAACTCTTGACTAAGAATCAACGTTTGTCTTTTCACTCAAGCGGATGATCAACCGCGGGAATCTACAGGCACAGAACATGGTGACTCACCAAGAGGTGGGAGAAGGGTCCCACAATAGGGATGAAGATTCTGATGAAAGAAGAGCAATAGGAACCCCTCCAGACTTAGCGGAGACGGTGAGGAGTCTCATGGCTGAATTGAAAAGTTGCAAGGCCGATAATGAAAGAATGATGAAAGAGAAAGAAAAGCAAACCGAGATTAATGCAGTTTTACTGCAGAGTTTATCTGACCTATAGCGACAAATGCAGCATGAACCTGAGACACAAAATCATGATCATGTCAGTGGCCACACAGAGAGGAGCACATCCAGAAAGGTCCACCCCAGAGGTAAAGGACCGGTGCTAGACGACTCCACTGAGAAGGAAACCGACGATTCAGAAGGCTCTTCCAGCAGCAGGACCGGTTCCTATTCTCAAAAGAAACAGAAGAAGGAAAAGACTTCTAAGAGTCATAAATTTGAGGAATTCAAAAAGGATAAACCTCCCTCCTTCGATGGCGAGATAAATAAGGGAGAGGAAGCTGAGGCTTGGCTACTTGGACTGAAGAAATATTTCAGAGTCCACGATTTCTCAGAGAACTTGAAGGCCCGAGTGGCCACTTTCAACCTGAAAGGAAAAGCTTCCATTTGGTGGGAAGACCTTAAGAATATGAAAGGGGTCTGCGAGGAAGACCTGTCTTGGAAATGGTTCGAGAAGTACTTCCGGAAGAAGTATTTGTCGGAAAGGTATTTCGACGAGAAGGCTAAAGAATTTTATGAACTCAAACTGGGACAACTCACTATGGAGGAGTATGTCAACAAATTCCTCGACTTACTGAGATATGTACCCTACATCAAGGTAGAGAAAGTGAAGGCACAACGCTTCATCAGTGGGCTACCTAAGGAATACCGGAACCGAATTGAATTTGACGAGCCAAAGACCCTAGAAGACACTATAAGAAAGGCAACATATTGTCATGAACAATATGGACATCGGGTAGAGTCTCGTGGAGACTGGAAATAGAAGAGTGGCTCGAAATTTCAGAAGAAAGGGAGAAAATCCTCGTGATTGAAAAACTACAAGAAGAACCATAGAATGAACTTTCCAACTCGAACTGTGCTCCAGCAGAACTTTCCCTCGGCGGATGGAAATAAAACTTCTGGACCTATACTAGTAAGGACTGATAACCCAAAGAGAAAACCTTTGGAATGCTGGGATTGCGGAGGAGAGCATATCTGAAGAGACTATCCACTCCGACAACAGAACAGTCGAAAAATTTATAACATGCAGGAAGATACCACGGTCAATGATGTGGCAAGGAGTGTGTCGCAGATCTATGCAGCCTTGGATAATAACCAAGCTGACCACCAAGCTTCAGTGGTGGAAATAGAAGGTATGATCTTCAACCATATGGTATCTATTTTGATTGACCCTTGTTCAAATTTAAGTTATATATCCCCTAAAGCTGTTGATAAGTGTAAGCTACAGCCACGAAAACAAAATAAGCCATGGTTAGTACAGTTAGCCACTGACACCAAAAGAAAGGTGGTAGAGGCCATACCAGCCTGCCAATTAGTGTTGGGTGGATTCCCCACCCAAGCAACCCTTAATGTATTACCCTTGGGATCATACGATCTGTTGATTGGTATGGATTGGTTGGCCGCCCATAAAGCCAAACTGGACTATTACTATAAAACCATAGAGTGTGTGAACGAGGAAGAAAAAAGGATAACCCTTCAAGGGATCCGAAAACCGGTCTCGGTGAGACAAATATCAGCATTGCAAATGAGGAAGTATTGCAGAAAGGGATGTCCCCTATATGAAGTACAGGTGTTGAAAATAACCGAAGGTGCAGATCCAAGCCCTGATGATCACCCTATCCTGAGAGAATACCAAGATGTGTTTCGAGAGGAGATATCGGGTCTACCCCCGAGAAGAGACATTGAGTTCTCAATAGAACTTGCACCAGGAGCAGTGTCGGTGTCTAGAACACCCTACCGGATGAGCACACTTGAGTTGGTATAACTCAAGTTGCAATTGAAAGAAATGATGGATAAGGGTTATATTTGACCCAGCATGTCCCCATGGGGAGCACCGATCCTGTTTGTGAGAAAGAAAGATGGCACCCTTAGACTGTGTATAGACTACAGACAACTTAATAAAGTAACTATAAAGAACAAATACCCCTTGCCCAGGATCGATGATCTATTTGATCAGTTGGGAGGTGTGTCTGTTTTCTCGAAGATTGACTTGAGGTCCGGATACCATCAAGTCCGAATTAAGGGTGAAGATATCCATAAAACCGCTTTCCGGACACGGTATCGTCACTATGAGTTTGTGGTAGTGCCATTTGGGTTGACCAATGCCCCTGCCACTTTCATGTGCTTAATGAACAATGCACTCAGTAAATTTTTAGATAAATTTGTACTATTTTTGATTAATGACATATTAATCTACTCTAAGAATAGAGAAGAACATGAAGAACATCTTAGACTTGTGTTACAAGTGCTAAGAGAGCATCAACTCTATGCTAAATTTAGCAAGTGTGACTTCTTTCAGAAGAAAATACACTACTTGGGACATGTTCTGTCCAAGGAAGGGGTAGGAGTAGACCCTGACAAGATCAGGTCTATCATGGAATGGCCTACCCCAAAGGACGTCTCCGACATCAGATCCTTTATGGGATTGGCGGGATATTATAGAATATTTATAAAAGATTTCTCCAAGATTGGTTGTCCAATCACTGCCCTCCAGAAGAAGGGAACAAAATTTCTGTGGACACAGCAATGCGAAGAAAGATTTCAAACCTTGAAACATCTACTAACCCGTGCACCGGTATTGAAAATTGCTGACCCAGAAGATGACTTCCTTGTGTGCACAAATGTCTGTAAAGAAGGGCTCAGAGGAGTCCTTATGTAGGAAGGAAATGTGATCTGCTATGAATCTAGAAAATTGACTGAACATGAGGTCAAGTATGTGACTCATGATCTAGAATTGGATGCCATAGTGCATGCCTTAAAAATGTAGAGGCATTACCTCCTGGGAAGGAAATTTGTGCTTATGACAGATCACTGTGGATTACGGTATCTGTTTGATCAACCCAAGCTCAATGCTATACAAGCTAGATGGATGGCCCTCCTTAGCGAATTTGAATTTGAAATCAAACACATTAAAGGGAAGGAGAATAGGGTAGTCGATGCCCTTAGTAGGAGCATGAGAACGATTCACCTGGCAGTGGTGAGTACCTGGGAGACAGATGTCAAGAACAGAGTCAAAGAGGCACAAGAAATAGATCCCTTCGTCCGAAATGTGACCCTGTACCTACAGCAAGAACCCGCTGGAGCAAAATACGAAGGCTATCAGATGACCGAAGGAGGTCTACTCACCTATAGAGATAGACTGTACATTCCCAATTGTGACAACTTGAAGAGGTTCATCATGGATGAACTACATAAAAGACCTTACACCGGTCACCCAAGATACCAGAAAATGATTACTGCCACCCGAAAACAATTTTACTGGCCGGGATTGAAGAAGGATGTAGCCAAATATTTGGCCCAATGCATAGAATGCCAATAGGTTAAAGCAGAACATCGACACCCAACAGGACTATTACACCCTTTACCCATCCTAGAATGGAAATGGGAAACCCTCTCCATGGATTTTATCACTGGATTACCAACTTCAACCAAACATAATGACGCCATTATGGTAGTGGTGGATAAACTGAGCAAGTCTGCTTATTTCATTCCCGTCAAATATACCTGCAAGGTGATAGATATCACCCAGGTATTCATGAAAGAGGTATTTAGACTAAACGGTATGTCGAAAGAGATAATATCTGAGAGAGACACAAAGTTCACTTCCAATTTCTGGAAATCACTGATGGCGGGTTTGGAGACCAAGTTGTTGTTTAGCACCGCCTATCACCCTCAAACCGATGGATAGACAGAAAGAGTAAATCAGATATTAGAAGATATGTTAAGGATGCATGTGATGCATCAACCTAGGAAATGGGAAGACTACCTGCCATTGGTAGAATTTGCCTACAACAATGGCTACCAAGCCTCCATAAAGATGAGTCCCTTCGAGGTCCTCTATTGTAGACAGCGTAATACTCCAGTCAGCTGGAGTAATCCTGTAAATAGGATTTCTATTGGACCCAATATGTTGAAAGAAATGGAACAACAAGTGACTCAGATAAAACAAAATATGAAGGCCGCTCAGAGCCGACAGAAAAGATACGCTGATCAAAAGAGAACTCCAAGAGAGTTCAAAACAGGAGACCATGTATATCTCAGAATTAAGCCCAGAAGGAGCTCCGTGAAAACGGGAGCTTGTGCCAAATTGGCACCCCAGTATTGTGGACCCTTTGAGGTTCTAGATAGAGTGGGACCTGTAGCCTATCGGCTAGCAGTTCCTCCCACAGTAAAAGCACATAATTTCTTCCATGTTTCATTATTAAAGAAATATGTACATGATGCTAATCATATAATTGACTGGTCTGTGATCCAGGTGGAACCGGAGGGAGAATTACTGCCAGAACCCCAATGCATATTGGACAGAAGGGAAACCTGACTCTGGAACATAACCATTGCACAGGTCATGGTGCAATGGAAACATTTTGCCCAGATGAGGCTACATGGGAAATGGAGGATGCCATGAGACAAGCATATCCGATTTTGTTTATTTCTGTACATGTAATTCATGTTAGTAGCTAAGAACATCGAGGACGATGTTCCCTTTTAAGGGGGAGGGAATCGTAACACCCTGTTTCCCCCAGATTGTAAATATAACTGAACTGGCCAAGGACTATGGAAAACTCATAAGTATGAATATGTGATGTAAATGGACCTGCAGGAAGAGGTCAATGAATGTGAATAATATTTTGAATTTATTGCAGGACTCCTGAGAGGGGATGTGAAGAAAAGAGACCACGAGGGCGGTGGAAGGCTCCTGAAAAGGTGGCGTTAACTTCCACCCTGAATGAATACCGTATTTGGACTCCACTTTCCCGGAGAACCAAAAGCGGCTCACTGGCCCTGAAATTTAATGCCTTGCGGGCTAGTAGGTTGATGGATTGATGAGGGATGGGGAGGTGACCCACCGGTCCGAAGAGCCATCATGACTAACCAGCGCGAGGGTAATCGTGCCACATGCAACCTCGCAAGAGGATAAGGCATATGGTAGAAGCGATGGAAGGGGAGCACACGCGAGGGGGAACTCTGGCAAATTTTTACGCAGAGTGAGTGATAACAGAGAGGAGGGGATTGCAACCTTCGCTCCTGGTCACTGGCAGACAAAGAGACATAGTCTAAACAGCTTCATGGTCTCAGCTCAGGTGTGGCTAGTGGTAAATCCGTTGGACGTCGCTACGCCTACGGTTGGGTGGAAACGAGCACCCCTCTCAACAGTTGCACCCACTTCTAGTGTTATTTATGATAAGTATTTTATGTATTACATCTCAAAATTTCATATACTGATATACATATACTCACAACACTGTGAAATTGTGAACGATTTTAGTGTAAGAATGTCTGTGTGGTAATTTTTTAATAGTTAATGGGCATATGCTTGTAATAGCGGAAGCCATGCATGAATTACATTGATAAACTGAATCTAATCATGCCCAGTCGTTCTCGGGAAGTTGTTTTCCCCTTATCTGCTTCCAGAAATGCCCCGGTAGGGATCCCTTCACAGAGAATCCCTCCTTAGAAAATCTCACCAAGAACCCAGAACAGGGACTTGATCGTGCAGGTCTTATAATCCCCATACGAGGAGGAACGACCCTCTTAAGGTTCCGAGATAATAGTATTGTGAGATGTAGCGAGTCGACGGATGAGATTTTGTCGGAGGACCCATAGCCATTCATGACCATTAGATCATCGTGAGCAATGAGAAATCGGGATCGTAGATCCCAAGACCCAAAAGAACATTTAAACCAATGATCTTCCCACATCTACGAAGTGGTGGAAGATGCACACGATGGGACAATCTGAGCTGTTGGATCGGGTTGAGATACTCGGAGTCTAGTCTCCGGAGTGTGCACAGAGGAAGACAGATCTGAGCCGTTAGATCTGAGCAGAGATCCCGACAGCCGTCAGATCTGCGGGAGTTACGCGGAGGGTAATTCCTCGTGGATAGGAGGAGAAATCGACGGCTAGGATTCGTAGAGGAATATTGCGAAATCCCGTCATTCGTTATATCTCGGGAAAGTTTCATAGGGTTTAAGTCCTAGTATGCTGACGAGGAGTCCTAGAAGAGTCATCGGAATATCAGAGTCATTTGGGTTTGAAGGTCAAGAGAATCGAGACCTTGTAGGTCACGAAATCCCGAGAAAGGATCCTAGACGTTGATCTCGGCAGGACACGCGTCAGACATCAGGACACGAGTAGAAATTTAACCCATCGGGGATTCCAAGAGTGAAGAGATGGTTGCATCAGGGTTTGGGATCCGTGAAATCCTAATAAGAATAGAACTGTCCATCAGCAGGGACACGTGGCGAGAGATCCTAGAGAGTCAGGGTTCGAGATATCGGGGTTTTCGGAGTCGTGAAATTCTTGCACAATGAAATCCCGAACCGTGATTTCTCGACACGGTCGGAGCCATTCGATCTGAGGGACGCATGTCCAAGGATCTAAAGGGAGTCGGGGTTCGGCATTTCGGGGTCTCCGCATACAACGGAACTGTTGCACTAGAAATCGTGATTTCGCGATACCTGATAGAGCGACGAGGAAGTGGTGAAGTGGAGGAGAGAGAGCTCACACGTGGATCAGGGATCGACATTTCGAGATTCTTGTTGACGAGAAAACCATGGCAGGAGAAGTCGCGAAATTACGAAACGCGACGGTCCAATAGTCATAGCATTTCAGTGGAGGATAGGTGTCATCCGTATCGGTTTTCGGGACTTGGAGGGTCCTGTTAATTTGTGCAACAGAAATTGCGATTTAGCAATACGCGATTTCCCGTTCACCACAGGAGTGTGGGCCATAGGGACCAGGGCAAGGCACAAGTGTCTGAAGGTCAAGCCTTTCCGTGACTCAACGCCAGGTGGCATCAGAAATCGGAGAATCGGAAATCCCAAGGGTGTAAGTTCTACACACTCCAATTCCACGAATTTCGAAACTCTGATAGGGGAAAGGACTAGGGTCTTGTGGACTAGCAGGTCACATGCGAAAAGAGTTATCCGAAGGGAGCTAAAGGGTGTAGAGAGTAGCATCGCAGATCGGGAATCGGGGATCCGTGAGGTGAGTGATTCACGAGCTCGCAAGTGCCGATTTCCCGACAGGAAAAATTCTCGATAAAAGCAAGGAACACGTGGGTGAATGTTCATCGGGATTTGGGGATTTGTAAGACCCAATCTCGTAGTTTCAAGACTCGCGATCACGCGGGGCCCGATTTCCCGATAGAACGAAGGGAGATCATAAGGTGAGTCCTGTGGGTGTAGGAAAGTCCCGATAAGGGATTCAAAGAGCATTTCATCTCTTCAGGTCGAAGGAGAAGAAGGTCTTGTGGGAGAAGATGTGCCTGGGTGGAGCATTTGCATCAAGAGATGGTTGAAAACAAAAATCTCGACGAAAAGGGACATAAGACCACGGTTATGTACAGAGAGTCGGGTAGGTAAATAGAAGACCTGCGACTCGGGGATTGGCATTTTGCTGCTACACTCTCTGGGGATTCTCATTATTGAGAGATCAACCAAAAAAAGAAAAAAAAATGATTTATGGTAGTGGGTATGTTACGCAAAGGCAACATCAAAACCACTTCAAGTCTTGGATATAGCACTCCAAGAATTAGAGAGGGATCTCTCTGTGTGATATAGATTTGTTTGAATAGATATTAGGCTAGCTAATGGGTTTAGAGTTTGGATTTTTTAAATGGTTGGCTGGAACAGGATAAAAGAGGTCCATTGTGTAATGGGGTCACACCCTCAAGTTCAATCAAAAACAAGTTCTATAGACAACATTACAGGGAAAGGTAGGCACTCTTGTTGGATTCTTTGAATTTGATTTTTGGATTTAGAGGAGCAAGTTGAGAAGAATAGGCAATAACAAGGCAATCAAGAATCCTGAAATTAACCATTGAGAAGAAAACATTGACAATTATGTCAAAGGCAGAAACAAAGTGTATGTCTCAACAAATTCTGTTCTTCGAACTTATTTGCATAATTCAGAGTATGAATAACTTAAGAAATACAATGGAAACAAATTTACAGTGAATGAGGAAAACATCACCAACAAAAATGACACATGAATCCTATCGTTGTTGTGACTGTATTATTGAATTGATGAAAATACAGAAGGCTCGGTGAGCTTTTTTACAAAAACTCAATCATGGTCCCCTGAATGATCCCCCATTCACCTTTAAATCATAGTCTTTATAGCCTTTACATAAAAAACAAAGATCCTATTAAACAAGAACTAAAATACTAAGAATAGTACAAGATCAAACAATTTCCATAAAAAAAGGATTGGATCCTATCTTAAGGGGCCAAAACCCTATTAACAATGCCACTTTTTAATTCCTTCTTTGACAGCTGGGTAATCTTGGCCAAAAATAACAAAAATCCGTAAAAATATTGAACTGTCCACCATGAGAAAACGAGCTGAACTTATGCAAAAAAGGGGGCCGCTTAGTCATTGATTTCTCCCAATCAGTGACACCTGTGAAAAAACCTAATGAGTTTATTGTATATTAGCTTGTCTAGAAAATAAATCTCCTTCAGTTTCTCAAATTTTGATTCCACCTCGCCGAAACATCTCCCGCAAAATCGGGACTGTAACATGAAAAACCAGAAATCCAAAAACTGAGGCTGAAAGACAACCTTGATTATCCCAACTGGTGGCACCTTTGAAAAACCAGGGAGAGGTTTTTGTTCTTCAGCCTGTGGTGAAAAAAAATCTCTTTTGGTTTTAAAAATTTCATCATTTTTTCCCCAGAATCTGCTTCGCAAGACGAGGTGTCAAAACTGGAAAAACAACAGTTTTGTGAAAATGGGGGAGGGTGGTTTTGGGGAGGTAAGTGGTATTTTGGACCCCCCTTGAGCTGGTAAGTGGTATTGGGAGGGGGGGGGTCCGAAGTCACTTGGAGGTGACAAGTGTCCCTCCCAATACCACTATTCTAGACCCCTCCCCCCCCTCCATTAAAGTTCGAAAAGCAAGGGGTGGTACAGAAGTTTTTTTGTCTGTGGATTTGTTTTATTTGGGGATAAGTGCATAAGCTGTGCTCTATGTTTTTAATTTAACTGTTTTATTTATTTATTAAATTTTAATTTGTTTTAATGTTTTTCTTTTTTATATATTTTTGTATTTACGTTTTATTTNTTTTTATTAGTTTTCGTTTTTAATGCATGTTTTTATTATATTGTATTTTGTTTGTTTTTGCACTATGTTTTATTTAATATATATATTAACTTATATGTTTATTATTTTATAAGTTTTTTTGTTAATATTATTATATTGTTTTTATTATTATTTATTATTAATGTTTATTCTAACAAACTAACCTAATTATTAATTAACTAATTGATTATTAACTAGTCTAGCATATTTTAATTAATCTAATTAACTTATTTGATTGCTAACATTATTAACTTGTTGTTCTTTTTAGCCTAAGTTTGTTTATTCATGGAGGCGAGGCCAGCAAGAAGTAGCCAACGAGACAAATGGGCAAAGGGAGTGAGTGGCACAATGATGGATGAAGGATGCAGCAGGGTGATTGAGGATCGGGGGAAATGGATGGAGGGGAAAAATGAAACAACCGAGAGACCATCAAGACATATGTCTTCATCATGGGGGCAATGCCAAAAAGCAGCTAAAGAATCGAGTTACCTATGATTATAGGAACCTAACATAGGCTCCACCTGGGGATGGCATATCTTTCGGGAGGTGTCAAGAACCACTGAACTCTCAATATGTAGACAGATGCTTTATTCATTGGTCCAATCCCAAAATCTTATTCTGCAACTTGTACCTGTATTGATCTTGCAACTAAAAGCCAAATCGAAATGAACACTGCTAAAAAAGAGATGCTCAGAATGTTGAGCTTATTCATGCTCTCCTACCTACCCTATACTACTGACAATTTTGTTGTTTTAAATGATACAATAATTCCAGTGCAGTCGGTCAAGCAACTGCTCTACTAGCTCTACTCTTTCAATATTTTTAATCAATATTAAAAATAGAACTTGCGTAGGCATCATGAAATGATTTTCATTGTGATATTCATTACAAGGAGCTTGATAAACATGACAAATAAAAGAAATACCGGGAATGCATTGTGGCTTTGTGATGAACAATTTCTCCATATAAATAGCCACTGTATCAAGATAGACTTGACCAATTACTGGATATTCAAATTTAACCGACTCAACTTCATGATTTGATGTTCTAGTTATGTTATTTGCATCCTCATGCACTTCCTTATATGGCTGCAAATGTTCTGGTGGGTTCTGAAATGATACTTCTACTGAACACGTCTTGATAGTTGACTGCCTGATCATGTCAATATCATAACAACTTTTCAACTCATGACTGGAAAATGAAGAATGATTTTGACTGCACAAGTCATCCAACCGATCAATTATTGGATCTTGAAAAGACTGACAAGACTGCTATATTGATTCAAATGAAATTTCCTGACTTTTTATCTATGTATCCTTCAACACTTGTTCAAGAGTCTCTTTCAGATTTTGAAATGAATTATAATCTAATGGGACAGAATTACATTCCACTGTTTCAAATCTTATTTCAAGCTCTGGACTTCCATCTAGACTTCAAAAATCAAGGGAAAATAGTGATTGTGATTTTGGGTCTAAAATAGATCCCATGTCATCAATGACATCCTCTACTGGCTCATCATAAAAAAAATTGTCTTCACTATTCACAACTTGCCTAGAGTTTCTTTTCAGAAATTGAAAAGATGAGAAACATAAGGGTAAAGATTTTTCCCTTACTCTGAAATTTTTTGCATTTTCCTCATCGCTGTCATGATTGTTGGGTAGAGGTTTATTGTCATATCTGAGTTGTAATTGATCTTCTTCCTTCCAACGACATGTTGTTGGTTACTTTGAATAGTCAACATCTATTTCAGCCTCATGATCGTCATCATACTGATAGCACTTGGGTAGATTATCCAAGTAAGAAGTTTCATGCAGCATGCACATCGTATCAGCTGGTTGTTCCTTCGTAAGTTGAGATGGAACTTGATCTTTGACTATGTTGTGAATTGAATACATGAACAAATCATTATCCAAACCATGGTACCAAGGATGAGCGGGAAAATGGTTGGGAACAATGACCTTTTCTTTCTTTGAAATCAATGGAACATGATGTCTTTGGACATCAAGCTCATCTTTTCTGCCGATCCTCTGCATCATCTCTTCCATGACGGTGGTCAAAATGTACAGTTTAACTTCTAATGACTTCAACTAATCCTTTTCTTTGTTCTTTACCTTTGAATTTTTGATAAACAAGTTGGCCTCCACATCAACTACAATGTTCTGCATTTCTTCAAGTGTTGCAGTGCTCCTTTCTCTTAATTGGAATTCCATCTTAGGATCGAAGGCATATGGGAAATGCAAGTGGGTTGATCCTAGGGGTGGCATTATATCAACAAGCATTGCATGATATACCTTATTGAACCTTGCTGAAAATTGTTGTACTATTTCCCCTCGATCTCTTTTCAAATGGTCATACTCTTCTAGGATGATAAAAACATTTCTCATGATCACCCATAGAACTAGGAAAGCTTGCACAATCTGATGGAAATTGTTAATGCTTCCAGCTGGGATATTTTTAAACCAGTTCTTAACTTTACCTTGCAAAGACAGGGCAAACATCCTTATATATACATCGTCAACTTCAACCTCATAAAGGTCAAGGAAATATTCAAACCTCTGGATGTGTTTTTAAGAAGTAATATTGGCATTTTGTCCATCAAACCTCGGAAGATTATTGGTGTAATTTGCAGGGAGGTCATGGAGGATGGGAGGAAAATATAGGGATTTGTATCTATCTGGGATTTTGGCAGGTACAGGAGGTGAAGCAAGAGGCTTACAACCATCCAGAGATTTAGCAAGAGTAGGAGATAATGTCGGAGGCTTATGTCTCACTAGGATCTCTACATGTGCATCTGGGATGTGCACAAGTGTATGAGTATGTACATAATCTACAATTGGGGATCTGATCTCTTGAGGCTCATTAGTTTGTAGATGATCAATGTAATCTTCAACAATATAACTTTGATCAGGCTTAGAACAAGACAAAGCATAATTGTAGATAAAACCAAAGATGTCTTGAATGCAGTTTGAGCTTGAGTGCCTTGTCTTTCTAGACTGCTTGGCCATGCTTTAGGTTCTTCTTCCAGTGGATTCTTCGAATTGGAATTGATCTAGAGATTGGAGTTTCTAGGTGAATGATCTCATCCTTCTTCTATCTGGTCACTGTCCACCATCAGTGATCAGATCTGGAACTTTGAAGTGTACTACTGGAGAAGGTACCCCAGTGGAGTCACCATTCTGGTAGCACTCTGTAATTTTCCCAAGGTTGTGGAGGCAGTCACAAAGGCAACATCAAAACCACTTTGAGTATTGGATCTATCCCTCTAAGACTCAAAGAGGGATCTCTCTGTGTGATATAGATTTTTCTGAGAAGATATTAGGCTAGCTAATGGGTTCAGAGTTTGGATTTTTTAAATGATTGGCTAGAACACAAGAAAAGAGGTCCATTGGGTAATGGGGTAACAACCTGAATTTCAATCAAAAACAAGTTCTATAGACATGATTACAAGGCAAGGTAGACACTCTTGTTGGATTCTTTGAATTTGATTTTTGGATTTAGAGGAGCAAGATGAGAAGAATATGCAATAACAAGGCAATCAAGAATCCTGAAATTAACCATTTAGAAGAAAACATTGACAATTATGTCAAAGCCAGAAACAAAGTGTATGTCTCAGCAAATTTTTTTCTTGGAACTTCTTTGCATAATTCAGAGTATGAGTAACTTAAGAAATACAATGGAAACAAATTCACAGTGAATGAGGAAAACATCACCACCAAAAATAACACATGAATCGTGTAGTTGTTGTGATTGTATTATTGAATTGATGAAAATATAGAAGGCTCCATGAGATATTCTACAAAAACTCAATCATGGTCCCCTGAATGATCCCCCATTCACCTTCAAATCATAGGCTTTATAGCCTTTACATCGAAAATAGAGATCCTATTAAGCAGAAATTGAAATACTAAAAATAGCACAAGATCAAATAGTTTCCATAAAAATAGGATTGGATCCTATCTTAAGGGGCAAAAACCCTATCGACAATGCCACTTTCAAATTCCTTCTTTGACAGCTGGGCAATCCTAGCCAAAAATAACAAAAATCCCTAAAAATATTGAACTGTCCACCATGAGAAAATGGGTCGAACTTATGCAAAAAGCGGGGCCACTCAATCATTGATTTCTCCTAATATGTGACACCTGTGAAAAAAATGAAGGTGGTTATTGTATATTAGCTTGTATGGAGAAAAAATCTCCTTCATTTTCTTAAATTTTGATTCCACCTCGCCGAAACAACTCCCACAAAATCAGGACTGTAACATGAAAAACCAGAAATTTGAAAAGTAATGCTAAAAGACAGCCTCGATTATCCCAACTGGTGGCACATTTGCAAAAAAATGGGAATTTTTTTTTTCTTCAGCCTGTTATGAACAAAAACCTCTTTCGGTTTTAAAAATTTCATCCTTGTTTGCCCAGAATCCGCTTCGCAAGACGAGGTGTCAAAACTGGAAAAACAACGGTTTTCTGAAAATGGGGGAGGGCAGTTTTGGAGAGGTAATTGGTATTCCAGACCCCCCCTGAGGTGGTAAGTGGTATTGGGAGGTGTGTGTTTGAAATCACTTGGAGGTCACAAGTGTCCCTCCCAATACCACTGTTCTGGAATCCCCCCCCCCCCTTCCGTTAAAGTTCGAAAAGCAAGGGGGGGTCCGGAATTTTTTATGTCCATGTATTTTTTTTATTTGGGGATAAGTGCATAAGGTTTGCTCTACGCTTTTAATTTATTTGTTTTTTCATTTTTGTTTTATTTATTAAATTTTAATTTGTTTTTATGTTTTTCTTTTTTATATATTTTTGTATTTACGTTTTTTTTTGTTTTTTTTGTTTATTAGTTTTCCTTTTTAATGCATGTTTTTATTATATTGTATTTTGTTTGTTTTTGCATTATGTTTTATTTAATATATATTAACTTATATGTTTATTATTTTATAAGTTTTTTTGTTAATATTATTATATTGTTTTTATTATTATTTATTATTAATGTTTATTCTAACAAACTAACCTAATTATTAATTAATTAATTGATTATTAACTAGTTTAGCATATTTTAATTAATTTAAAATTATTAATTAATCTAATCAACTTATTTTATTTCTAACATTATTAACTTATTGTTCTTTTTAGCCTAAGTTTGTTTATTCATGGAGGGGAGGTAGGCAAGAAGTAACCAACGAGACAAATGGGCAAAGGGAGTGAGTGGTGCAATGATGGATGAAGGATGCAGCAGGTTGATGGAGGATCGGGCGAAATGGATGGAGGGGAAAAATGAAACAACCGAGAGACCAACAAGACATATGTCTTCATCACGGGGGCAACGCTTAAAAGCAGTTGAAGAATCGAGTTACCTATGATTATATGACCCTAATAGTTGGTGTCAGGGAAACCCACCAATACTTCCCCACTTCATGGATGGTATGAGTACTAAACCGTAGCCCCAGGGACACAAGGCTCGAACTCATGACCTCTCCCCGAATCGGAAGAGTGTGCACACATCTTACCATCTGTTCCATTCCAGACTTTAAAAATTGGTTACCAAATGATATCCTATCCAAATGACCAATAATAAAACTTTGTACCTTTACATTGAGCTGAACATTTTCAACATTTAATGTCGTGGGAAACTCACCAATACTTCCCAACTTAGTGGATGGTATGGGTGCTAAACCGTAGCCCTAGAAACACTAGGCTCAAACTCGTGACATCTCCCTGTACCGAAAGAGTGTGTGCATGTCTCACCAATTGTGCTATGCGATGGAACTTATACAGTGAAAATGCTTCAAGGTGGAAACATTGGTTTAACATATTTTTCCACTGGTTTAACATATTAAAGTGTATAGGTATATTAGACTTGTTGATACTAAGAGGCGTCAACCATTTTTCTTTTCTATTTATATTATTTATATATTTTCCTTCTAGTATCTACCTTCTTTTGTTGTTGCTCGCTTTAGAAATAAGTAGTTGTACGAGAAATGATGATGAAAGTATCATTTCAGGAACTTTGTTGCACATAAAACAAGTGCACATAATTGATATGTATAAAGAAACTTCATTTGTTCTGTAATCAATCATTAAATGTAATGAAAGTGAAATAAAATATTAACAGTGTTATTTTCAAGTGTTTAGAGAGATAGGCCCACAGGTTCCACGTGAGAGAGTGGATATTGTTTGGTCATCTTCAATAATGAAAAGATTACATCATACTAACAAAGAACAAAGATTCATTAGATGTGCTTGTGTTTCGACTACGATGATCAATAGACTACGATGGTCAATGGTGTGCACAATCTATTGTGTGCAACGCAGCCTAAAATACATAAAAAACCATTGTGCAGTGAACATACTAATTAGTTTGTTGCACGATGTGAATACACACTTTAATGAACTGATTTATAAATATGGAATAACATAGTGCTATGCTTAGGACATAAACTCAGAAATAAGAAAAACCTTTGTTAATACACAAAAAATTGATATTAATGAACTTCGACGTTGTGCACGAATACAAAATACAATCACAAAGATGAGCTTCTTGGTATTAATGAACTTTATGTCAACCCTTCAACTGTTGTTGGTTATCCCTACCTCGTTGTTTCTTCTCTATGCATCAACTGCTTCTTTTCAGCATCATTGACTAACTAAGAGACTCGGACTTATATAGAGATCGAACGAGACTTCCTACAGAAGCTAAGAATGACTCAATATTAAACATTGTCATTAATTCGACTGACTCTTCAACCACTTAATTAAACCTTAGAAGATAAAGATCGACTCCATTTATATCTCCCTTCTTGCCAACTAACTTTTGAATAAATATGCCACTTTGAACTTACACATTGTAATATTGTCTAACTAATATTTCCACTTACTCACAAGTTGATTGACAGATAGATCGACAGAGACTTAAAGATCTCACCAACTTGTAATTACAATTTCCAACAAGTCGATCCTCCATTTTTAAGAACCCAAAGATTTCTATTTGGGGAAAGTCACCTTGTTTGCTTCAATGGAATTCAAGTATTCTATGAGAGTCTCATAATGCCTTTTGACTTCCTCTTGAGATTTTACAGTAACCATTGAAGCCACCTTATGCCAACTGTCAGGCGTGTCTTTTTCATAGATAACTAAATCCTTTTTGAACTGTTTGTTTGGATGAGAAGTCCAATTTGTTCCAATATTACTGGAAGAGGGAATTCTTAATGAAGATGCAGGCTGAACAACCATATTACTCTTAAATTTAGCACTGACAGCTTCAGGCACAAGAAGTTCAAAGGAAAACTTTACAAAAGGACGAGAATGTTGCACTTGGGTATCAACAACAATAAMATGTAACAAATGGAATGGCCAATTTAGATTCTTTTTGAAAACAAATAACTTAGATTATGTGTAAAAACAAAAAACACCCAACCTTTAAAAATATCTAGGACAAAATATAAAAGACACTCAACTCAATATAATCCTAGAAAAATACTAGTGAGAAATTATCCTTTGAGACGAGATACAATTCCAAAAACAATGCAACAACCCAATTAATAGAAATGATACATGAATATTTATAGATATTGGGAATTTAATAGAGTTTTAGTTAAGATGAGAAGCAACCCATTGAGCAAATCTGATAGAAAAATATGAGTTAAAAAAACCATAATATATCAAATTTGTAATAAAATCAAAGTTAAAGAACTAAAATAAACAACAGATCGAGAAATGAGGAGTAAAACATAGTACCCACTTCCTCCAAATGCAAAGGCGGGCTTTAAAAGCACTAGAATTTAAGGGAAAAAATGGACATAATTGGGCATAAGAGGGCCTCTAAGAGGCATTACAATTCATGTTCCAAGCAATAGTTGTGGAAATAAGTTTTCATTGGATGCCATGACCTTGTGTGTCCTTAAATATAGAAGGAGCTCGGGCTAGAAACATTCTACCCACTTCAATTTGGTTGTAACCATTGCGGATTCATTAAATCCTCAAGTCAGTTTGATTAGATATTTGTTATTTTGGTTTTCAAGTAGGTTCATGTATAAATGAGAGTTCCATCTCCATTCTACTAGAGATGACTATGAATCTTAGAACACATGTCCAACTTATGATGGAATAAATCATATTCCTTGGGACCTTGTTTTAATTATAGTTATATAGTTGATGTAATGTGTGATTAGATTAATTTGTTTATGTTGTGGATTGGCATCAACAGTCTATTCTATGAAAACAAGGGCCCAGAATGGAGGACAACACATTTCTTAGTGTAGGACATGTTTTGTTTCCATTTGTTTACTTTCCCTCGGAGTGCTTTAAATTGAATTGTTTTAATTATGCAAGTTGTTTTCATTTTGTAATAACATTTCAATTCATAGATTAGTTTTAACAAATCTTTCCACCAACAAGAGATATGATTGATGGGAAGAAGAATTTCCTAAATCATGCAAAGAGATAAGATGGTGACAAGACGGTTCGATTAGCATGATCAGTGTTCAAGTACATAGACATTTTCCTAGAGGAAGCTCTTTCTATAAGCGTAAAATTCTATGAGGTCTTCTTGCATTCACTTGTTCACATTTATTTAAATAAGCCTTATTAACTAATGGCATCTTTTATTACATGGAAAATATATTATTCTATCTACGTGAGGGGTTAGAGAGGATAGGTCCCTAACACATTCTTTCAGTGTCTTTTAAACATGCTTTAGCTCTATTTTATAATTTACAACACACTCATATTATTTGTCTAATACCTTACTAGATTCATTCATAATTATTAGTTATTAAGAGTCTCTTATTAAAAATTTATTGGCTTTTCATTACAAATATAAATAATTAAACAATTTGGGTCAATAAAAATTTTAAAGTTCTCCATCTCAATTATTTGTTGTTATATCAAAATATAAATTAAAAATAAATAACAATTAAAAAAACCAATAACTAAAAAGATTTATGATCCAGGAGAATCTCCACACAAGGAATCATTACTTTGCACACCATGGAGAAGATCATTAAAATACTAATTGATGGTAGTTGACAAAGAATAATTAATACTCATGAATGATTTATTTAGAATGTAAAAATGATTAATACTTTAAGTGACTTAGAAACCCATGTATTATTCGTGCAAATCATAAAAGTGATTAATGCTTGAAGTGGGTTTGAGAATCTTAGGTATTATTCATTTAATTGGAAAAATGAAAAATTGGTTTTGTGAGAGAATCCAACTCACAAATTAGTTTCATAATTTTAAGGGGAAATTAGTTTTCCAAGTTTAAGGAGGAAGTTAAGGGTCTCACAAGTTGGTTTAGATTCTTCCTCACTTTACCACAAGTGGTTTCCTAATCTCAAGGAGAAAGTTAACGATCTCATGAGTTGGTTGAGATGCTTTCTCATTTTTTTTCTTGAGTTGTTATTAGATCCTAAATTTGTGGATCTTGTCTCCTTGAGTTATGGAGTTAAGGAAAACTGTATAAACACCTTATGAAAAGTCTACTTTTCATCTTTGGATGAATCCTTTATGGATCATTTCTTGGTGGAGAGAGAGCTCAAATGTAGTCTTTCTAGTGTGAGAAATATCACTTATGCGAGAGCCTCAAAGATGCTCTGGGTTTCAAACCTGTAAGGAGMATGTGCCACATTTTGCTAGGATATCCTTGTGAACTTAGCGAACAACTTGCTGATCTCTTGTCTCATGTTTTCTTATGCATGTTTTATTCCCGCAATTATGATTATTAATTTATTAAGTAATGAATCTATGAGACTAACAACATATTTACGAAGTTAATATTCAATTTGGATCAAGCCTTCATAAGTACATCTTTTCATCTTTGATGTAATAAAGTTCAATAAATCTGAATTTGTAAATGTGAATTAATTAAGTAGCCTAGAGCCAAATCAAATTTGGTATCAATGTCACTTGAGTTCCAGATCAATTTATTTCAATATAATTTGAAATTATCTTATCTCCATTATTAAATAAAATATTTAATTTAATATAATTTTAAATTATATTATCTATTATTTATTATATCATTTTCAAATAACTTATCTCAATTATTAAATCTTTATATTCATTTACATGGTATATTTTAAATTATTAAAATGAATGAGAATTTGATAAGCAGTGTAACAATGCATTTGATAATATTTTACTCGTAGCTGTCATTAATTTTTTTTTTTAAATTAGGGTTTACATTATATTGTGGTCACTGAGCACATGCATAGATGTAGTGGGAAAAGTATAATTTGTAAGATGCTCACTGCAAAGCTTGTCAGAGGCTTCCTCCATCAGAGAATGAAGCTTGACGATTTCTTTGTATCATGTGCTACTCCCTTCTACTATCTCGCATTCTTCTTCTTGCTACTCTCAACAGAACCAATCGATATCCCTCAAGGAGCTTCAACCCCCCTAGCAAACCCCACCACTTGGAATCCACCAAGCTTTTGTGGCCTTATGTGAACCTTCAAATGGCTGACAGATCCTTCAAGCAACCCAATGCCTACCACTTCCCTTAGCGGCATCCTTGCCTTAGCGGGAATTACTACTAGCACTATTCAGGACCTAAGAAATCTTCTACAACCACCTTCTGAGAACTTTATCTCTAGATGAGTGAGCTTCGGCACAAGGTCGGTCAAGGAACACTGAGTGCAATAACAGGCAAATAGAATCGAGAATCACAGCATGCGCATAACACAGAGACAATAATCAATATTCAAAGATACACATATGCGGAAGTTTTTCTTATATTAATCACAGAGAAAAATATACTAGGGTATTACAATAGAGTAGGATGCTCAGAGCAAGATGCTCGTATTCACTCATGACACTTACTTACAGACTCAAAGAGAATGACACAAAGCTTCAGACAGGAGGGAAGCTTAGAAGACTCAGACAAACTCTCAAACTCTCTAAAAATTCGAATGCCTTCTCATGGACTCCTTGCTTCTTAAATACAAATTTGAAGCGGAAGGAATCAATTTGAGATAAGACTAGACATGACTCTTGACCCTACTTGTCTTCCACTAAATCTACTTTATGGATTTGGCGGTAGAGATCGTGCAAGATCCTCCGACCAAATCAAAGTTTTATTTCATATCAACCAAAAGTAAATCGAACAGTATATTTGATGGGGTAGTCGTGCAAGATTCCCCAGTCAGAGGATAGACAAAACATCACATAAAGAAGAGAATCTTGGAAATGCGGGTCAAACCACGCCAAAAGTCAGAGAAGTGCTCTGAGTTTCCAAGATGCTCATTATTACAAGAGAACATAATAATTACATAGTGGATGTTGATTACGGTAACTCACTAAACCCAAATGGCTCCACTGTCGGCGATCTGGGCATGAGATTTAGAGATGAAAGGCAATTCCTTTCGTTTGGGGGGATAACCATTTATGCTTGGTAGAGTAATGAAATATCTTGGTTCTCCTGCAACATTCTGATAAGAGCCATGTGTCTCTACAACAGATAAAAATGGTGTCCCGAGAATACAATCCACTGGTAGATCTGTTAATAAATATTTCATTCCTAAGGCATATTCATCAAACAACACGATGCCTTTAGGAATTTCAAAATTCATATCTGTATTTATATTTCCCAGTCCTATAGAAGAATAATTGCTGGGAAGCCAATATTTAGAAGGAATCAAGTCTTTGTGCACTAAATTCATGTCTGAACCAGTATCTAATAGTGCATTTAACTGAAAAATTTCACCATTTATTTCCAACTTGATTCTTACCTGGTATTTTTGAAATCGTATAGGCATAGTTTTCATTGCAGTCATCCCTTGGAGATGGGATGCAATGCTTGGATTCTCAAATGGGGCATCTTCTAGAGGAGGAGGTATTGAATCCAATCTTTCTCTAATGTCTCTGATTTCTTGCCTGGCCCATGAATCAATTTTGAAGCTGAATTCAGCTTCTATCTCCATTCTTTTGATTTTCTCTTTAAGCTCAGTGACTTCTTTTCTTAATAGGAGCATCTCTTTGGCTAAGTCGGTCACTGAGGTATTCTATAGATTTTCTTCTTTATTGTATTTTATAAAAGTTTTGGTGTTTCTTTCATAAGAGGCATTTATGAACAAAGGTTCTCTTTTGGGAGACTCAACAATTTTGGCCTTTTGTTCATCTTTTAAAGTCTTCACAAAAGTTTCAAGAAGAGAAGTTTTCATATCGCCTTTTGGTAAGGCTTTGATTTGTGCTAACATCTGAGCTTCTTGATCCCTTGTGTTATTGAACATACATATTTTTATTTTTTGTCTGATTTCTACTTCTGAATCAGATTCAGAGCTGTCTGTACTGCTTGGACAGGAACAAAAGTTGGGATTTTTACAATTACAGTTTTGATTGATCAAAATTCCTTCTTCTTCTGAGCTATATGAGAACTCAGAAGTACTATCAGAATTTTGACAACATCCTTCTTGAAGAAGATGAACTTCCTCTCTTTTGAAAGGGTGGTGGGGACATTGGTTTGTTTCATGGTCATTTGCCCCACCCCTGTTGCAATACACTCTTAAGGCTAATTGTCTCTTAGCTTGTGCCTCTTTATATTTCTACTCAAATAGATTTTCCTTTGACATCTTAGAGTCTTTACTTTATGGACAGTTGTGTGCAATGTGTCGAGATTTTCCGCATATCCAACATTGTGTTTGTTGTTTGGCCTGATAGGAATGAGATTTCAATTTTATATCCCCAGGCTCATAATAGTGTGTCCTAGGTCTGTATCTATATCTGTATTTTGGTTTCTTTCTTTCTTCAAAATCCTTTTTATTTGCCTTTTTCCTTTTCTTTCTCACAGGGTCTGTGATATGTAAGCCATACTTTTCACAGATTGATTTTTGATCAGGAAAATAGGATAATTTAGATACAGAATTTTGGACTTTTAGATTTACACATAGTCCAATTAGGTCTTTAGTAATGAGAGAATAGATTTCTCCCCATGTGTACATTTCATAAGGAAGTTTGAAAACTTCCTGCATCTTCAGATACTCAACAAATTTACTTGGAATTGCAGCCAAATAAACTTGCTTCCAGAGAAGATTTTGGCTATCCTGGACTTCAAAGATTCTTTGAATCCAGTCTTTATGGAATTCCTCATACTATGTCATTTTCTTTCACTTCATATTCATCAAGATAAGTTCATTCTTATCTACCAATTCTGATTCAGTTCCACACCAGTGCTCAAGTATTACATTTGTTAGAGCACCTATCATATTATTATGGGGAGTCACATCAGTATGATATACAATATCCCCTTGTTCATCTCTGAGGACTTCAACCTCCATCTTGGTAATCATTATTGGGGAAGAGATAACTTCCCACCATTTTCTTAAAGCGCCTGTGAAACAACGGATGATAGATTTGCATGCTTCTACCTTTGATTTTCCTTTCGTACACATTATTTTATAAGAAACATACATTCTATCTACCATTTGTCTGATTTGTGCTACAGACAAACTGTCTATGTTACATTCTTGGAACCAATCTTCAACAAATGTTTGACCTTCAGGCAATTTACCTTTTCCCATAAGGTCTGGTGCTGGAGGTCTGCTAGTATGATGTGGAAGATTTTCATAGGCAGGTTGTTGGATAGATACCAGAGAAAGATGTTCTTTGGAAGAAGGTTATGTCTTTGAAGAGGATTCTGGGATATCTTCTTCTGGGGGAAAATGGTGAGGGAACTTCTTTTGAATTCTTGTCTCAGAAGGGTTATATACATGAGAAAATATTGAAATAGAGGGATTTGGAAGGATGAATGAATCATGGATAGGTTTATCAGGAATACTATCCTTCTTTCTAATTTTTGTCAATGTCTTTCCCATTTTAGAGAAAGCTTGTCCCAATCCTTCCATTAATTATTCATGGTTTCTCAAGGACTCTCTAGACCTAGAGGATATTTCACATAGAGTAGAGTCTATTTTATCCTTGACATCTGTGACCTTTTCTTGGATCTAGTTTACATAATGGACAATAGTGTTTGTGGATACTTGTAGGTATATGATCTGTCCTTTTCTGGCATAGTCATTGGTCACAAAAGTATGAGTGGCCATGCCTCTCAAAGAAGTATTAGTCTAGTTTATTTCTTCTGACATAGACTGGACTCTTTTGTCAATACCAGAAAGCTGAATAGCTTCCTTAGATAGTAGTAATGGAATTGCCTTCACTTGTCTATTATTGTCTCCAAGGACAATGCCCTTGAAAGGAGGAAAAGTAGAATTTGATTCCACGATTTGACCTTCAATACTTTTTCATTTATGTTTGGGAGGAATTTATGAACTTTCTCCCATCATCTGAACTACAGCCTTCTGACTTGATTTCTTCCATTCAAAGAAATAAATCCATAAATTGTTGTCAAATATATAATTTTTCCATTCTTGGGATAATTTTAGTTTTTCTGTATCTCACACGGCTCAGTTAAAATCATTAGTTTCAGGATTTGTAAACAAATCCCAGTTCAACATTTTCTTGATCCATTTTTCTTCAATAGATCCCTTCTGGCAACCTTTCATCACATAATGAAATTTTTGGATCTCATCCATAGATGGTCTTTGTATATCATTGGGTAAGGGATTTGAAAATCTGCAGTCATGTATGACTTGGTCACACTGTTCAATATACCCTGACCCATATTTAAGTGTAGCAGGAGGTCTCATGGCTTTCTATATGTCTTGTAATCTTGGATCAAGAGTTTCTATAGTAGGCCTATAATGAATCATAAAACAAAATTGTGGTTCTGAAGTAAATGCGGATGTGGATACAGTACTTTCTACACAGTTATTTATAGATCTATAACATGCTGGAGAATCCATAATAGTAGAGATTACTACGACTACACAGGAAAGCAAGGCGTTTAGTCTTATGTCTTCCCTAAAAAAGATTAGGCAGGCTTCTGGCCGACTGCTCAGGCAGAAACTAGTAACTTTCTTATACTTCTCACTTTTAGGATGCAATGCTTTCCTTTTCTCATTAGGAATGTGAGCCCATGCTATATTGCCTAATACACAGAAGTGACTTACATCTGGTTTAATTTTAGTCCAATATGCTTCCGGTGTTATATTTTAAGAGCCTTTGTAAGAGTGTAATTCACTATGTAGTTTGCACACCTGATGGCTTCCGCCCAATACCTTAGACTTAATCCCTTAGATTGGATCATACAATTAGCCATTTATTTTAATGTGTTGTTCTTTCTCTCAACAACACCATTTTGTTGTGGTGTATATGGAACAATGTGCTGCATTTGGATTCCCTGTGTAGTGGAGTAACTTGTAAAATTATTTTTCACATATTTTCCTCTGCTATCTGTTCTTAACCTTTGAATTTTATTTCCAGATTCCTTTTCTACAAGGGCCTTGTAGGCCAAAAACTTGTCAAAAAATTCGGTCTTAAGTTTTAAGAAGTAAACCTAAGTATGTCTGGAAAAGTCATCAGTGAAAGTTAAGAAATACTTGCACCCAGAAAAAGAAGCAGAAGAAGGTGGACCACACAAATCGTTGTGAACAAGCTGCAAAGGACTCGAGGTATGCCAAGAGAAATATTTTTCAAACTGTCTCGATGCTGTTTGTCGATTACATAATCGGCACAAACACCATATCTACATGAAACAAGAGGAAGACCAATCACCATCTATTGATTACATAGTTGCTACAATGAGTGATAGTTTAGATGACTAAACTGCCCATAGCAAAGTTTGCTCAAGTCATCACTATGAGAAATAAAAACTAATTAAAAATATGATGACCCAAAGGAGTCAAATTTTTACAAACTGGTAATATCATCAACAATTCCAGTTGCAAGAACATGCTTAGGATCTTTTATATCCTTGATTACAACTTGGTGAGGTGAAAACTCTATGGTTTTACCTTCACTTGAATGACTGATTTGATATACTGATAGAAGGTTACAAGAAATACTTGGAACACATAATACATCATTGAAATGACCATTTTCTACTTGAACTGTTCCATATCATTCAACACTAAGAGATCTATCATCACCAATAAATATTTTCTTAGTCTTACATTCAGTCAGAGTAGAGAATATGGCTCTATCCTTATCCATATGATAGGATGGTCCAGAATCAATAAGCCAGTCATCAGAAGTACAGGTAGAATTATAATTTGTATTGAAGGAGAAACCCGAAGAAGAAAGTGCATGCCCATAAGAAGAAGAAGAAGAAGTAGAATCAATATTGATGTTGTGCTGCTTCATAGTTTCTTCTAAAACTTCCATATTCTTGAAACATTTGGACTCATCATGACCATATTTATCACAAAATTTGCAATGTGTGTTAGTATTCTTACTTTTATATTTTTCTCCTTTGTCTGCATTAGGAGCAAAAGTTGTTTGAGTGGGTTTGGGACCCTTATATTTAGGGATGATTTTAAGGATGGAATTTTTTTTTTTAATGTAGAAACCTTGGTGAATCTTACTAATCCTTCATATGCCAACTATAAATATTTCGCGATATTTTTGTAAAAATATTCAAATTTCGAAGGATTTTATATAGTTTTTATAAAATTTTGGCGATTTTTAAGGTAAAATAATTTTATCCTATAAAATTTGGGTGAATCATTTTTAAAATAACGAATCTCATTTTTGGAAAAACCACGGAAAATTAGCCCATGAGCGAAATTTAGCCCCTAAAATCATCCATGCTTATATTGCTTGTTTTTGTGACGAGGATGTTGTTTTTTGATATTTTTGGGTTTATCTTTCTGATGAAAAACTAAGGCTTTGTTGGAGGTAATTGCAGTGCTGATCACTCTAAGTTGTACTAG
The DNA here is from genome assembly GCA_009831015.1 of Picea engelmannii. Classification (NCBI taxonomy): domain Eukaryota; kingdom Viridiplantae; phylum Streptophyta; class Pinopsida; order Pinales; family Pinaceae; genus Picea; species Picea engelmannii. Next base: position 367,648 of record ML782390.1, on the reverse strand, counting down.
CTTATCTTGCTCTCTAATCAAAGCATCACAAAAGTTCTCAAGACTAGGTTTTTGATAAGCTTCCCCTAGAGCCTCTTGCATGGCAAAAAAGGTAGATACAAACATAAAATATGCACTACCTAGCTTAGAAATAATAAGATAGATGCAATGATCTACGTCTATCTTTAACTTACATTCTTCACATAAATTTCTAAGTGTTTTAAACTTAGACAGATAGTCTTCAATGCAAGAAAAATCACTTGGAATTAAAGTTAGTACTTGATTTTCTAACTATTGTTTTCCAATAATATTGTGTTTACCAAACACAAATTCAATCTTTTCTGAAGCTTCTTTGGGTTTATCAATTGATTGAAGGTGGAACCTTAAATCATGAGAGATGGACATTATGATTAATCCATGTGCTTTGTCATTCCTATTATCCCATTTTGCTTTCTTATCAGCATCAATGGTTGTTTTTTCATTTCCCAAGGTAATCACTTACAAGCCTTTACTTCTTAATAAATCCTCCATATGGGATTTCCATTCAAAGTAGTTGGTGCTGGTAAGTAAGAGATTACTTGTAGAAGCCATATTAAATATGCAGATAGTGTAGATTTAAGAACTGAAATTGATGATCTAAATGGAAAGGTCTCAAAAAGTTATGTGGTTTTAAAAAAAAAGGTTCTGAAAACGAATTTCGGATGTGAGAGTTATGCCCTTTCTAAAAAAAACATAAACGGTAACCAAAGGACCACATGGTAGTATAAGTTGTTTTATGAAGTGACCCACTTTTATAAAGAGAAGTGGGACTCACTTTTACAAAAAACATATGCATGAAAAATAAATAACTCTAAAATAAAATATTAAAGCTACTTATAGTGATTCACTTTTATACTTGAAGTGAAATACACTTTACAATTTTAGCATGAACGTTTTCAAAAAAAAGTTACAAGAGAGAGACTTTAACTCAATACCTCTTACTTAATAAGACAACTTTTAACCAAATGGACTAGCAAAAAATATTGTAATGTTCAGAAGGAGGATTGGGGTTGTTGTTGTTGTTGTTGTTGTTGAAGACGACCTTGGAGAGCATGCTAAGAAAAACTCTTTTCACACAAGAAACAAATTTCGCTTCTCGATGACATCAAGGGTTAGATCTCTGTTAGCTTACCCGAAAGATGCACATTTTCCTATATGTTTTTGATTTTCCAAGATCGCACAGGGAACAGGGCAAAGAGACTACGCATATATAAAAGAGTAGCAACCTGGAAATAAAAAAATACAAAACCAAAATAAAACCAAAATACTTCTTTGCAAAAAATTTCAAAATGCGTATTCAAACTTTATACCTCTCGATCTAACTGTAATGGTCGTATCTTGGGAAAATGGAAACCTTTTTGAGTGAAACGAAAAGTGCTCGTGAATGAAACGAGTGCTTAGAACCCATTGGAATAGTCCTCTCAACCCAGAAATATGTGAAAATGAAAGAAAGTGGAGATGAGGCAACTCGGCTTCACGGTCTCGATCTACAACAATAGCGGGTCTTCAAACAGGATATGATACCATGTTCAACAATACATGTATTCCAACAGAGGACGAACACCTTCAGTAACCACTCACATAATCATATCAAATATCAACACACCGATATTTTCACATGGTAGAATGCCTATGGGGAAACGTCCACAACCCCAACCAACTCGACCACTTGGAAAAAAAAGTTAATGCAAAGAAAAAGATTACAAAGAGATTTTACAAGAGAGTTTCTCACAATCGATCATCGAAAAATGACCCTCCATGCTCTTTAAATACATATCATGGACCAATTGGGTGTTAAGCCACACATCAATGGCTATTAAGATTGAGGAGAGTATGAACCGTCATATCACTCTATGAAGGGAACATATCATGATTGTCAGATTTCTTAACTACAAATGCATACTAATGCACACTAAATAAACACACTAGAAAACACACTTTTACCTAACGACACAATAGACCATGTAGATCTTAACTAACTCTTAAGTGTCTAAATATCCTAACAAAAGTGATCGGAAGAGAAGCTCCAAATGAAAAGATGGGGAGAGTGAGAGGAAAACTTAGTCTTAACTGCATGCACGACATAAAGAGAGAAATTGTACTAATAGAAAGAATTGGAGGGGGGGGGGCAATTTATAATCTTAGAGAGACACTAAGACAAGAAAAGTGGAAGGCCTTTTTGTGCATGCAACAATACTTGAACATATATGCAAATATAAATTATGTAATAACCCTTAATCTCGACAAGAATACACCAAACCATTCACCAAAATATTGAACACAAGAAATAGTCATCAGGTAGGGTAACACCATATATTAATCCTTAGGTAAGGATAACACTCCTCAATCAATCCTTGCTTGCTACAATAACTATACTCATCACTATGCTTCAATACATTGCTTCCACTTCTTTATATAAAATTCTCTATATCTCCTATGAACATTCTAGAGAAATAATATTCTACTAGGTAGAACCTTCTAGAAATCCTTCATTCCTTTATGGTGTCCAAAGGATTACATGGAAATTATTTAATAATATAGTAGAACTAGTCCACCTTACGTTAAATGGCCTCCATCCTTCTCACCTTTATTGTGTTTACAATATTACATGGGCTTTATTCAATAATATAGTGGACCTAGTCAACCTTACATTGAATGGAATCCACTAATAATACATAACCACATTCCCATTGGGTAATTCTTTAGGTACCCCATATTACCTACCTAGGTATATTTCATTCCAGCCCCCTTCACATGTTTCATCCTCAAAACCTGATAATAAACCATTCAATA
>ML782390.1:334013-349532 GCA_009831015.1 Picea engelmannii | reverse complement strand
TAAGGCAACCCTCTTTTATGAGGAAAATGTATTGTGGATATATTTTGAGCGAGGACACTGTGAGAGAAAAAGGAGGAAGTTACAACGAGTGTGTTGTAGGTTGTATCCCTTCATTTGTTTGATAATAATAAAGAAAGGACATGACAATTTTTCTAGTGGACATAGCCTACACTGGGTGAACCATGTATATTTGTGTCTATATTGTATTGTGTATCTTTTGTGTTTTATTTCCACATTTGTTTTATTTTATTGGTCTGTGGTCTTATTTTTCTAACAACTAGTATCAGAGTGAAAGATAACTCGCATGAAAAGAGGGTTCCTGGTTTGAGTGGGAGCAATAGAGGGAGATGGAAAGTTTAGAGTCAAGAATGGTTATATGTGATTATGATCTAAGTTTGTATGTGATTATTGTTTCTTGTCTAATGAATGGTTAAATAAAGTAAAACATGTCGTATATTAATTCAATCCCCCTCAATATAAACATAAGTTCAACAATTTGAATCAAAGCAAGTTCCTTTAGAAATCGTTTAAGCGGTAGAAGGAATATCTTGAGAACATATGGAATGTAAGGAATCTATCCCTACAAATAGATCTCCTTTGTTTTTTGAAACAAACTATCGAACATGGAGTATAAGAATGAGGATATATTTTTAGGCCCTTGGGTTTGGTATTTTGGAATCAATCACAACAGGTTATACAAATAAAGTTGGGAAGGACTCAAGTGAAAAAAACGAAAAATAGATAGAGGTCATTGATAATGTCCCTTTGTTATAACACTAATTTGCCACACATGCTTAACTGGCATCAAGCCATCTCATTTTCCTTCTTTGCCAAGCCACTATTGAATATCTCTTCTTAAAAACACATTTTTTAGAGGCACACGCTAGATGACCCACTACAGCTTGCGTGTACACTCTAGCTGACCCACTACATCACGCGTGTACACGCTAGCTGGCTCATTACATCCCGCATGTACCTACAAAAGCACAAAAAATGGAATGTTGTTGATGAAACACACAGTTTTGGGTAAGTTAACTAAACCTTTCGACCATGCATGGCCAGCCACTCAACTAAATACCTAGCTCCTTCTAGCTTATAAAATAAGGGGTAGGGGTCCCATTTGAAAAGAGAAAAATCATAGTAAAGAAACTCTACCCGAATTAGCATTCCCCTAGCCTCAACCTTTTGCAACTATTGTGTGAAGAGAAACATATATAGAAGAAGTTGGAGTGTAGCTGAAGAGGAGCCTAGGAATAGATTCGAGGAGCAGTGTCGACCACATATTGTCAGCTTTTGGAGGAGGCTTGCAGTCAAGGAGTGAGTGAAAGAGAAGGGATTGACATCAAATGAAAGACTTAAGGTAGAGTTACCTAATAATGTTTGCACCTTTATATTGCATGAATGTGGAGTTTCGTGTTGGGAGAATATGAAAAAGTGAAGGCCTTTAAATGGTCATTTTCTGCATGCATGATTAAACCCTTAGTGCTAGTCCGTAGGAGGGAAATCCCACCCACAATAGAATTGGCAACCATACTTAGGATCTCTCAGGTTTTCTAGAGATGCTTTTTTGGTAGTTTTAAATTGGTTTCACCACATTTTTTCTGCGTTTCTGCAAGAGTCTGAGCTAGTAGGGATTATGGTCCTCCATACCAGTATTGTCTGCTTTCTTTGCTTAACTACTTTTTATTTTTTAGAAGTCACAAAGGTACATGCGACCTGTATAAGGCCTGCATGAGTGTACCCATGCCCTACCTTCACACAACCCATGTGCACATGCTAGTTGAAGAAGTATCAGACGCATGTTTGAGTTCATAATTTTTTTAAGGAGAGGCATTTATCCTCTCCCCTGTCAGAAGTAATCCTTCTGAGGGGTTTTCTAGATGTCATTCTGGTCTCTATTTTTACAGTTTGTAGCTTAGGTACCACCTCAGATTGTTCTTTTTCTATCAAAATTTCCTTGAATTGTTTTTCTTTTCTGTCAAAGTATATTTATGAGTCTTCAAGGGAGTTTGGTTCTCAATACCAGTAGTCTGTTCCAGTGTTTGATTTCTTGTTTTTTTCATTTTGGAAGAATTGCAGAGATACACGCAGCCTGTATAAGATCTACATGCGTGTATATGCACTCTGACCTTCCACAGCTCATGTGCACATGCTGGCTGCTGGATTGTTAGCAGCGTGCCTGTTGAGAAATGTTTTGTTTAAGGAGAGGCAGTCATCCTTTTCCTTGTCAATATTTATACCTCTCAGGGTTCTTGGTCTCTATCATAGCAGTCGACAACTTAGGTCTGATCATAGCAATAGCTTTATTTTTCATTAAAAAAAATTCCTCAAAAATTTTCTTTCATAGGGTTTTTAGACAAGTGTGAGAGTCTAATTTCATTAGCTTGTGTGTTATTGTCAGTAACTCTTTGCGATCTTCGCTTAGGCCAACAATTTTCTTGGTCTTTACTTGTCATCATTTTTACTTTTTGCTTTGCGAGCATCAAATAAAAAAAATACTTTTATTTCTTGGTTTGGTTAAGTAGTTGTTGGTTTGCATTAATAACCAGGAAAAGTATTACTTTCATAACTTCTTGGTTGTTTACTTAGGAAAATAAGTAGATCGTAGTAGAGAGAAATCATGTTTTGAGTTTGTTGTTCAAAGATCTTAAAAACAAAAAAAAATGTATATATATTAGTTTGAAAAGTTGATTAAGAATTGTGTTAAGAAGAAGTTATTTTGTTTCCATCTTTTTGTTTATATTTTCTTTCGTCTCTAAAACCATCACTAGTTTCACTTTCATAACCTTTGAATTAAGACAAGCCATAAAAAATTAATGATTAATTAAAATCAACTAGACTTTATGTTTGTAGGGTCCATCAACTAGTCTAGGATAGAGCCTTGATTTAGGTTGGAGAGGAAACTCTTCAAGGCTGCAAAACATACATAAGAGTTTGTGCTAGGGAGTGTTAAAAGTATAGTATCGTGAAAGTTATCCGGGACCCCCCTCTAACACAAAGGCTAAACACGAGGTCGCGTGCAGAAATGTAGTGGAGATAACCCCTCCGAAGACGGACCAAGCGTAGTGGGGAACACATATAGAGGGCTTGTTTTGGGATTTCGTCGATTGCATTTTCCATGGATCTTCATGGGTCTCGAATCCGTTCGAGGTCCTCAATTTTCTTCCAGACCACTTGCTTTCGATACCCTTGATAGGTTTCAAGCTTGATACCCTACTCATGGCAGTCCACCCGACTATCGATTGTACCCGCCTAGTGACTATTTATGCACTGGCAACATAGTTGCCATTATTTTAGGGACTTACACAAGTGACTGTGGGGGTAGAGCATAGTACCTAGGACAGACATCAAGCCACAATTTATAGAGTATACCCGAAGGGTGCTTCTGTATTTGAGTTGCACTTGCACCGGTAAGTTGCTATAGTGTTAGTTGTTGTAACTGTTCTTCCAAATAGTTTAGTCATTGCTTGTTTTATCTCATAGGGACTTTTTCTAGTGTGTGTTGTTTTTGAACGAATGGAAAGCCCTAGTGTGTATTTGATTGTCTCGCACTGTGGAGGATAACATGATGTGCTCGTCACCAAGTATTCTTGGCCTGCCACCATTTACACTAGAGTCACCTCCACTAACGCTAAGGCAAAAGCTAGACCAACAAGGGTCTTTTGAGGTGACTGGGTCACAGGAAAATGTGCCCGAACAACATACGGAGGAACCAACCAATTCATACCTTGGAACGAGAGCTCTTGGTTCATCAAAAACTCCAACCACTGATATTTCGGTGCCCGTTATCGTACAAATTTATCCTTATGAGTGCTAGACAATGTCACATGCAACAGTGGAAACAAACGCTGCCACTTCATTTGGGAATTCTTCTATTCCCACTATGAATGTCACCACAGGGGGTATTCCACCTCCTAACCCACTATTGTTGGTCTAAGCCCCCACGGTCTCAACTATGACAGGCCCTTTGTTCTCATATAGGATTCCTAGCTCAGGTAGAAATCCTGTACTTTCCTACTCCACTTTACAGACTTTAGGTCTACGGGTAGGGAGCTCTAACTCTCCTTTGCAAGGACCCATTGGGGGCACTTCAGCACCCTTTAACTCTTTCCCTTACTGAAGAGGTCATATACCTCCTTCGTCCCCTTCGTTCAGTGGTGCCCACAAGAAATCTATCGGGCCAAATGCACACCATAGTTCATTTGGAGAAAGGAGTCAAGGACGACCTTCTCATAATATGTTGGTAGGTTCGACACAGTTTTATTTGTTCGGTGCATTTGGTAACAACACTTTCTCGTCAGCTTCTTTCCCAACCGGGGGCCACCCTAGTTACAGACAACCTGATCAATGTTTTGTTTTATGATGAAGCACAAAGGCAGGTATCAAGGAGCGTTATTGGATTCGCTTCATTGGTTGTTTGACTACACCAACATGCATCCAACAGGTAAGTACAGGTAATAATTTCACCTTCCATTTACATTTGTGATTACTGCATATACATATATTATGTTGCGGGGTGGCGATACCACCCCACCTTGTGTTGTTGATGCTTTCTTGTCAAGTGTGAGCAGGTCTATAGGTTTATGCCAGAGATTGCTGAGGTTCTCATGCGCTCTACAGTTAGCACATGTCCCCGAGTTGGAGCCAGATGTTATCCCCGATATCTAGGGATAACTAGGAGATCATGTCTCGAGGCCCACAGGTCCTAGACATGGAATACCAAGAGCACGATTGACTTGAGCATGGCCCTGGAGGGCCCATATCTCTTCTTCTTCGCCAGATTTGTCCTGTCAGCAACAACAGCTTCCATAACCACCGGCTTGGACTTGCATCACAGAGGGCTCTTTCTCCATGAGGTAATTGGTCCAAGGTATCATGGTATGTGTCATATTTGATCATTATAACCCTCTTATATATGCATTAGGTTCCTTTCATTTCTGATGATTGCTTGGATCTTACACTAATCCACTTGACCATTGTTGGGGTGATTGATGGGGTGACTTAGCAAGTTGATATTCATGGGTTTTGGTTTGCCACCAAAGGGGATTTGCAGAACCATCGTTCGCTCCCACCATTTTATCATTTTTTCATCTTATACCCTGCTCATCTATCCCATTCCCCTAGTCCGGCCATTAGGATGACCTTTCAGGGTTACACTTTGTCTTGTGGGAAGAAGGGGCTAAAGGCCCAGGAGGTAAAAGTAGCTGGTAAAAGATAAAATCCATAGGAAATGAAACCTAGAGATGCTTCACCCAGGGGATCTCCGAGAAGGCAATAAAAAGCCTCTCGATAAGAAACTAAAGGGACCCTAAGAAAAATAGTAAAACAAGACCTAACCAAGAGGATGGGAGGTCTTATCACGAGCCATCCCATTATGTTCATAGGTATCCAGCAGTATGACATTGCCATCATCTGGTCACCACGCCATGGCATTGACCTTTGGTTGCATGGCCAAAGGAAAGGGGGTCTCATCACGATCCAGCCTTCAAATCTCTGCGAAGATACCAGTGGGTAACACTGTCAGCTCTGGTCACCAAGCCAAGGCAGTGTCCTCTGGACATCCCTAAAACCATATCACCTCATAAAACATGGCTTGAATGATCTTCTGAGGAAAATTTCCATCTCTTGTGGGTGTTAGCCCAATAGATTGTTCTGTCGGTTTCCTTAGCTTTGTATAGTAGATATGTGTAATATATTTGAGCTCTTAGATGATATGTTAGGGATTTCATGCATTTATTTGATAACTTTGATGATGAAATATGATTTGCATTGCTATGATCCCTAGGACTGATGAGCCCATGGAGGGCGTAGTCTTTGATGTGCAGGACCATACCCGGCGGACAAGTATCAGAGGACCGGTACACATGGGGAGATGATTAGTTCGGACCTCCATGGGGATGAAGAGCCCATCAGATGGTTGCTGGGATGGCAGAGGCAGGACAATGTTTTGATGAGCCCTTGCACAGAGAAGGCAGGAGGACGTCCTCACCAGGACACTTTGGTAGAGATTGACCTAGGGGGGATCACCTCCTGCAGATGAGATGCTGTCTTTGATGGACAGGACGCCACTAGGGCAAGCTGGACGTTTTCTGGAGGATGTGGCATTGTTATTGGATTGTTTGGCACGTGTGGAAGCCTGCAGGAGCCCTAGAAGGGCCAACATTTTTCTTTCTGGATGTTGATCATGCCCAATGAGGGCCAACGTCTCCCTCAGAGGGGCCTGACGTCTCTCTTTTGGCTCATAATTTTGACATTTTAGCATTTAATGTGGAAAATAATGTAATATTGTTAAGTCAGCCTTGTCGGTTGTTTTTATGACCTATTTTTGTAATTAAAGGTCATTTGGATGATATAAGTAGAGGACGTTAAGCCTCATTTTAGCATAACATAACTGGTTCTCTTGGAGAGATCTCTTTTGTTTAGTCTTTGTCTTGGATTATTGGCTCTTGGAGTTGAGTCACTACACTTGGGAGGATTATCTTTGGCATGTGTATGGTGTTTTTATCATTGGAAGCTATTACAACTAGGGTTTGATAAACTCTTCATGAATTTGTAAGTGTATTTTTCATACAAAACTTCTTGATAGAATGGTTGTAGGTTTAATATCTTACATGTATGGTTACATTTCTATTACTATGGTTAATCATTGAAACCCTAGGGAGCAAGCACACAAGTAGGTCCTTGCTTCATGTCCCCATGATAAAAACTTGTTTAGCGATTTGATTAAGAAGAATATAGCGTAGCCATTACTACACTATTTATCCTTTTTCTTGAGTTAGTTTGAAACATAAATTGAAGAAAGAAGACGTCCTAGGCCTAATTAACTTTACACCTAGGGTTTGACTCTTAGGGTTTGAAAAGCCTTGGCACCAACAACACTTTTCAGCCCTAGATTTATGTTTTAAAGCTATCCATTTTTCCAAAGAGTTTTAAGGAAAGAGGGAGGAGCATGAGGCCTAGCTTAAGCTACACCGGAATGAGCCTTCTCCCCTTAGGGTTTTGACTTTGTGGCCATGCCATTATAGCACTAGAAATCCTAACCTTCTAGTCCTTAAATTTAAATCCTTCCAATCCTTTAGTCTCACTCCTTGACTCCATTTACCCTAAGGCACTAGTCTAATAAATGCAACGTTGAGTCTTCGGTGTTATAGCAATATTTCAACTTTCTTAATTTGAAACCCTAACTAACCCTAATGAATTTACTAACCCTAACTAGCTAGTGACGTCATGCCTATTTTGATCTCTTGTTTGGTATAAAACGTTCTGGCTTTGTCATCTGGCAATTGGCATCGATGTGTAGATTATTTTCATTGGCTTAATTTGCAAAACGTCCACTTCCTTGCCTTTCAAAACTAACCTAGAACTAGGGTTGATGTCACTCTTAGCAGGTTTGACGCAGCAACAATATATGTGAAGCATATTTATGATAGTTAAGGCGTTGTGATAAATCAAGGATTAATTTTATACATTGAATGCACTATCATTTGTATTTATTGAGGAAATAATAATTATAAGTCTTAGCTTTAATTGAAATCATTGACTTTGTCAATAATTACATTTATTTATTCTCATGTGTATATATCAAAGATAGTCATTAATAATTTGAAATGCTAACCACTTGCTGCAGATTTTAGTTTTATTTGCCTTGTCTCGCAAACAGGTGCCCTTTCAGTGGAATATCTTCTCTTTGACTATCTCTCGGCAGTAATTTGTGAAGGGAAAGCTTGTTTTAACCTTTGAGCCTTAAGCCCTTGATCCTTTTCCTTCAACACCCCAGATTACTAGAGACATCTCCCTTGGGATTAGCCACCCTGAATAGAAAGAGCTCCCCATCGAGGTGACAGTGGGTGGGGAAGCTCCTCTTACGCCAGTTTGACTTGTCCTTTTAAGCTACTTGACCTATCCTACAAATTGAGCGATAACATTTTGGCGCCGTTGTTGGGGAACACTGAGTCAGTCTTCCTCAACGACAAATCTTTGGTAAGCCTTGCCTCGAAGTCCTTTTCTTACAAGCTTACCTGGCAACTGCACTACAAATTTTCCCCTATTATTTGATAGTTTCGAGAAAACTATCTGGCGACTCCACTGATGACGAAGCCAACAATGACTTCACAATGGGATACAGGAAACTACAGACCTTTAGATATGAGTTGAATACTGGGATATCCTAGAAAAATGCCTCCTCGTTATGAGGATTTCCTCCCTCGTTTTGCTGGCATCGATGAAGAATGTCCCGAGTCTCACATGAGAAGATTTTGGAAATTCTTTCAACACTTCCCTGTCAGCGACGAGGCTGAACACTTGGTGATGAATCTCTTCTCTGCCTCCCTGCATGGAGAGGCCAAAAGATGGTATGATAACCTTCCAACTGCCATATTCACTTCTATGGAACTTTTTGAAAAAGTTTTCCTTGCAAAGTGGACCATGAAAATAGAAGATATGCAATCATTGGTGAAAGAGCTTGAAGGCATAAAACAAACAGAGTCTGAGATTGTCATAGCTTTCGGGGTTAGGCTCCAGAGATTGTTGTACCAGATTCCACAAATCCATCGTCCTGAAGGCAACTACCTCGTTCACCTCTATACTAATGGACTTCAAGGACATTTGAGCTTCCTTCTAAATAAAAAGAATACAAAAACACTCGCAGAAGCTCACAACATGGCTATTCAAATTGAAAAGAGTCTCTCCTTAACCAAGACCAATGCAATGGACACTCTCAGCCTCACAAAGCTAGTTTCCCTTGGAACTTTTACTGAAGATCCACAGGAGAAAAGGGAACAAGTTTTCAGCCAGCAAAATGAGGACGTGATTGAGGAGCAAGAACCTAAGCAAGATGATGAAGTATCCGCCTGTGCTCCTCCCGTTGATGAAGTCATCCAAGAACCTGTTTCTCCTGTACAACAAAGTGAAGATGAGGTTAGTCACTTTCCACTTCAAGATGCCAATGACACCGTGTATTCGGAAAATGAAGAGGAAAAGAAATCTTTGAATGAAGTTGATGGCCCTTGCTGTGCAATCAAAGAAATAGGCCTTTCATTTGAAGAAGAAGGAGTAATCCCTGAGGATGAGACCATAATGCATGCTGAAAACACCAAAGTCCTCGAAGTTCCTGCACAAGAAGAAACAGTAAGTTACCCTCCTCCCTTAGTTTTTGATAATGCTTTACCTTGTGATGAAGTGGAGGAGGAGGATGAGTCTTCAGATGTTTTAAACCCTGCATGCTATGACACAGATAGTGACACTGTTGATAACATTGATGAGTTCATACATGTTGGGAGACGTAGGTGGGATATAGTTGGTTATGACATGGATCCCATCTATGACACTGAGAGTCATTTCCAATTGTTGCCCTTGCAATTGTCACAGCAGATTACTTCCGAACAATGGCAACAAGGAGATGAGGTTTTTACTTGTACCTTTCAGAAAACCAAGGATGACCTAGTACCTCTTTCCTCTTATTGCTTTCAGTCTTACCTTGAGTTTTTTGATGAGTACCCTTCTGATCATTTGGATCCTTTTCATGAAGATGATTTCCAACCACCGCTGTGCTCGGATTTTAATACAAGTAAGGACATTGTTTGCCTAAAGGAGATTTCTCGTGAGTTTTCACCCCAACCACCTGTTATTACTTTGTCATGCTTTTTTATTAAAGGTGTAGTTGGGAAATACCTTTTTCACATTGAGTTTCCTCATGGGAAAACCCTAGAATCCAAGGGTTGGTTGGGTAATTATAGCTCCAATCAGTTTTTCAACTTTCCCTTGATAATTTTCCAGTCATCCACTAAACCTTTGTCGATTCCTTCCTTGACTTTAGGGCATGAGAATGTCCTAGGTAACCAGTTTACAGGCCCTTTGAGTCAGTTTTCTGAACCTTGTATTTTTCATGACCCTTTCTTGGATAGAATTGAGTACTTTTCTCAGAGATGGACTTGGCAGGATTTTATCCCTCCCACCCGCCTCCATGAGTTATTTTCTGACTTTTCCGATGATATGATATATGTTCTAACTCATGAAATTTTTGTGCTTGATGTATCACTGTTTTGGTTTATGATGAAGCACAAAGGCAGGTATCGAGGAGTGTTATTGGATTGGCTTCATTGGTTGTTTGACTACACCAACATGCAGCCAACAGGTAAGTGCAGGTAATAATTTCACCTTCCATTTACATTTGTGATTACTGCATATACATATATTATGTTGCGGGGTGGCGATACCACCCCACCTTGTGTTGTTGATGCTTTCTTGTCAAGTGTGAGAAGGTTTACAGGTTTATGCCAGAGATTGTTGAGGTTCTCATGCACTCTACCGTTAGCACATGTCCCCGAGTTGGAGCCATATGTTATCCCCGATATCTCTGGATAACTAGGAGATCATGTATCGAGGCCCACAGGTCCTAGACATCGAATACCGAGAGCACGATTGACTTGAGCATAGCCCTGGAGGGCCCATCTCTCTTCTTCTTCGCCAGATTTGTCCTGTCAGCAACAACAGCTTCCATCACCACCGTCTTGGACTTGCATCAGAGAGGGCTCTTGCTCCATGAGGTAATTGGTCCAAGGTATCATTGTATGTGTCATATTTGATCATTATAACCCTCTTATATATGCATTAGGTTCCTTTCATTTCTGATGATTGTTTGGATCTTACACTAATCCACTTGACCATTGTTGGGGTGATTGATGGGGTGACTTAGCAAGTTGATATTCATGGGATTTGGTTTTCCACCAAGGGGGATTTGCAGAGCCATCATCCGCTCCCACCATTTTATCATTTTTTCATCTTATACCCCGCTCATCTATCCCATTCCCCTAGTCCGACCATTAGGATGACATTTCAGGGTTACACTTTGTCTTGTGGGAAGAAGGGGCTAAAGGCCCAAGAGGTAAAAGCAGTCGGTAAAAGATAAAATCCATAGGAAATGAAACCTAGAGATGCTTCACCTAGGGGATCCCCGACAAGGCAATAAAAATCCTCTCGATAAGAAACTAAAGTGACCCGAAGAAAAATAATAAAACAAGACCTAACCAAGAGGATAGGAGGTCTTTTCATGAGCCAGCCCATTATGTTCATAGGTATCCAGCAGTATGACATTGCCATCATCTGGTCACCACGCCAGGGCATTGACCTTTTGTTGCATGGCCAAAGGAAAGGGGGTCTCATCACGATCCATCCTTATCATCTCTGCGAAGATACCAGTGGGTAACGCTGTCAGCTCTTGTCACCAAGCCAGGGCAGTGTCCTCTGGTCAGGCCTTGAAGTAAAAAAGAAATAAAAGCAATAAATAAAAAAGATAAAGGCAATAAAGGGTTTGGAAAAAATGCATCCATGATGGGTACAGCTCGCCTCCTATAAAGGCACCCACATACAACACCTTCCCTTGGTCTTACTGTGACTGGACATCCCTAAAACCATATCACCACATAAAACATGGCTTGAATGATCTTCTGAGGAAACTTTCCATCTCTTGTGGGTGTTAGCCCAATAGGTTGTTCTGTAGGTTTCCTTAGCTTTGTATAGTAGATCTGTGTAATATCTTTGAGCTCTTAGATGATATGTTAGGGATTTCATGCATTTATTTGATAACTTTGATGATGAAATATGATTTGCATTGCTATGATCCCTAGGACTGATGAGCCCATGGAGGTCGTAGTATTTGATGTGCAGGACCATACCCGGTGGACAGGTATCAGAGGACCGGTACACGTGGGGAGATGATTAGTTCGAACCTCCATGGGGATGAAGAGCCCATCAGATGGTTGTTGGTATGGCAGAGGCAGGACAATGTTTTGATGAGCCCTTGCACAGAGAAGGAAGGAGGACGTCCTCACCAGGACACTTTGGAAGAGATTGACCTAGGGGGGATCACCCCCTGCAGATGAGATGATGGCTTTGATGGACAGGATGCCACCAGGGAAGGCTGGACGTTTTCTGGAGGATGTGGCAGTGTGCTTGGATTGTTTGGCACGTGTGGCAGCCTGCAGGAGCCCTAGAAGGGCCAATGTTTTTCTTTATGGATGTTGATCATGCCCAATAAGGGCCAACGTCTCCCTCAGAGGGGCCTGACGTCTCCCTTTTAGATCATAATTTTGACATTGTAGCATTTAATGTGGAAAATAATGTAATATTGTTAAGTCAGCCTTGTCGATTGTTTTAATGACGTATTTTTGTAATTAAAGGTCATTTGGATGATATAAGTAGAGGATGTTGAGCCTCATTTTAGCATAACATAACTGGCTCTCTTGGAGAGATCTCTTTTTTTTAGTCTTTGTCTTGGATTATTGGCTCTTGGAGTTGAGGTGCTACACTTGGGAGGATTATCTTTGGCATGTGTATCGTGTTATTATCATTGGAAGGTGTTACAACTAGGGTTTGATAAGATCTTCATGAATTTGTAAGTGTATTTTTCATACAAAACTTCTTGATAGAATGGTTGTAGGTTTAATATCTTACATGTATGGTTACATTGTTATTATTATGCTTAACCATTGAAACCCTAGGGAGCAAGCACACAAGTAGGTCCTTGCTTCATGTCCGCATGATAAAAGCTTGTTTAGCCATTTGATTAAGAAGAATATAGCCTAGCCATTGCTACACTATTTCTCCTTTTTCTTGAGTTAGTTTGAAACATAAATTGAAGAAAGAAAACATCCTAGGCCTAATTAACTTTACACCTAGGGTTTGACTCTTAGGTTTTGAAAAGCCTTGGCACCAACAACACTTTTCAGCCCTAGATTTATGTTTTAAAGCTATCCATTTTGCCAAAGAGTTTTAAGGAAAGAGGTAGGAGCATGAGGCCTAGCTTAAGCTACACCAGGATGAGCCTTCTCCCCTTAGGGTTTTGACTTTGTGGCCCTGCCATTGCAGCACTAGAAAGACTAACCTTCTAGTCCTTAAATTTAAATCCTTCCAAGCCTTTAGTCTCACTCCTTGACTCCATTTACCCTAAGGTACTAGTCTAATAAATGCAACGTTGAGTCTTTGGTGTTATAGCAATCTTTCAACTTTCTTAATTTGAAACCCTAACTAACCCTAACGACTTTACTAACCCTAACTAGCTAGTGACGTCATGCCTATTTTGATCTCTTGTTTGGTATAAAACGTTTTGGCTTTGTCATCTAGCAATTGGCATTGATGTGTACATTATTTTCATTTGCTTGATTTGCAAAACGTCCACTTCCTTGCCTTTCAAAACTAAGGGCTGGCGTCACCCTTAGCAGGTTTGACGCAACAAATCAAGGTGTTGTGATAAATAAAGGATTAATTTTATACATTGAATGCACTATCATTTGTATTTATTGAGGAAATAATAATTATAAGTCTTAGCTTTAATTGCAATCATTGACTTCGTCAATAATTACATTTATTTATGCTCATGTGTATATATCAAATATAGTCATTAATAATTTGAAATGCTAACCACTTGCTGCACATTTTATTTTTATTTGCCTTGTCTCGCAAACAGGTGCCCTTTCAGTGGAATATCTTCTCTTTGACTATCTCTCGACAATAATTTGTGAAGGGAAAGCTTGTTTTAACCTTTGAGCCTTAAGCCCTTGATCCTTTTCCTTCAACACCCCAGATTACTAGGGATGTCTCCCTTGGGATTAGCCACCCTGAATAGAAAGAGCTCCCCATCGAGGTGACAGTGGGTGGGGAAGCTCCTGTTACGCCAGTTTGACTTGTCCTTTTAAGCTACTTGACCTATCCTACAAACTGAGTGATAATAGGATCAACATGGGGCAACCCTTCCCAAATTCCTTCGAATGTAATGCATGCCCAACCATCTACGTCCTATTTTGGGAATCTGCCGATGATGTTTCCTCAAACATAGAATCCATACGCTGGTCATGGTGATGGTTTTTACCAGAACCCGGGTCAACAACCCAACTTTTCCTTGCAACTTGGTGCCAGTCAAAGTCGAGGACCCTTTTTCCATGGTTATCACCAACAACCCAAACATCCGTTTCTGGTACCCTTGCATTTTCCAGACCTAACAAGGTTGTTGAATGACCCTATCTATCACGATCCATGTTGGCCCCCTATGCAGATGAAGTTTCCTTCGAACTACCAAATTTCGAAGCCAAGCCTACACTAGTACATATGACCAAATTTGTGACAGTTGTTCATTGATATTGCCACACTTATCCGTCACAATTTCCACGAAAGTCGAGATTTTTTTTCATCGTAATAATTTCATCGCTATATCCACGATCCAGGTGTGTGTGGAAACATCGACAAAATTAGCTATCCACGTGTCACCACCTTCAATATTGGTTAACCTTATACATCGTCGCAATTACGATGAAGTTTCGTCGCAATACCAACTACGAAATGTGGCAAGTACCACGAAACTTCGTTGCAATTGGGACAAAAAGTTATGCCAAGCAATTAACTTTTGACGCAGCTGCTAAATGTGCAATGAAATACCATCGCAACTTGTGATGCAACTACGTGGTAATAACGATGAGTGTTATATCTCAAAACCATATTTACGATAGACTTGTAGTATATGCGATGAAACTTCATGGAAAAGTGCGATGAATTTTCGTCACTATAGAAACGGTTATGGTAAAAAAGTAAAAAAAAATCCGACGAAATTCCGTCGATATTGCGACGATGACTGAAGGATTTAAAAAAAAATAAAAATTACATGAAATATGGTATTACCATATTACATTGTAATATGGTATTACCATATTACATTGTAATATGGTATACCATATTGTATGCCATATTACAATGTAATATGGTAATGCCATGTTACATTGTAATATGGAATTACTTTTACATTGTAATATTGTAATATTGTAATATATTGTAATATATATATCCCCTAGAAATAATCAAGGCGTTAACCAACCAAATATTGTAAGCATGTGTTATCATGAAGTTGGATTAGAAGTAAGGATACCAAGAATTGTAATGTATCAATATTAAATCTAATGAAAATTGAAATTTCATTTAAAATCAAAGCAAATTTCTTATGATACACAATGGTTGAACCTTTGATACAATGAAAGAGTTGGATAACATAACACTTGAAACTTTTGTTTCCTTGAGATCTTGAGAGATGATGAGGCTATGAATTTTCATGTTGAAAGTTTGTAATGAAGATAGTATCATGGAATCTTCGGGACCTTATAGTCCTTGCAACA
Source organism: Picea engelmannii (assembly GCA_009831015.1). Classification (NCBI taxonomy): domain Eukaryota; kingdom Viridiplantae; phylum Streptophyta; class Pinopsida; order Pinales; family Pinaceae; genus Picea; species Picea engelmannii. Next base: position 334,377 of record ML782390.1, on the reverse strand, counting down.
AAACCATGGTTTGGAGAACACATGAAATTGTTCCAAGTTAGATGTTTTATGTTTGCAAGAAGTTAAAGTAGTTGGTTTAATTTTGTAAGTCACTCTTTCTCTAATATGGTCGATTGTTGTATTTTTAGCTAACCATGTTGAAGGTAGAGAGGCAAACACCTTGATCTTCTTGTATTTTTACCTAACCATTGGACATGGTATTGATCTAACATGTTGCTTGATTTGGATGTCATTTCCTCTAAATGGACAAGACCTAGGACTAGTCAACATATATGCCTCAAATGATTCAAATGAGAGAGTGGGCATGTAGGATTGGTTGGCCAATGAGCTCCCAAAACCATATGGTTGTGTGAAGATTTTAACA
>ML782390.1:304080-316295 GCA_009831015.1 Picea engelmannii | reverse complement strand
AGAGGAAATGTTGGTGACCTTAAACACTGCAGTTATCCCACAATCTGAGGTTTTCATCTTATCATCCAACATTTTGATACGAAATTTACGACCATTACACCACATAGCCTTGTGATGTTTCAACTGCAACATGGACAACAAGTGAAAAATAAATTGCGACTTAATAATCCTCATATAGGAATTACTAAATATATATTTCAATAATTAAACAAACCAAATACATTGAAAAATTGGGAAAAAACTAGGAAAATGTGGGTAACATATTTAACTTGCCTATTTATCTTTTAAACCAAAGGCTAAATAAACTTTCGTTGATGTAAGATCAGGAAATTGATCTCGATTATGATGCATTGTTTTAATCATCTTACTCAGCCCTTCCCATGATAACCTGCCGAAGTATTCTTTAGTATATTATATCCAATGCTCCATCCAATCAAGGTTGTTTGCAATGTCTAAATGTAAAGCATCCCATTCTCAAGCAACTATATGATAGCATAATAATTTAATATCATTAGTTAGTTATTGTTAATAAATGAATAATTTAATAGATGTGTAATATATTAAATCTATGTCAACATCTAATAATTACCTTTCACAGTCCTCATTTTACCTTCCCCCAATAGGACCTCCCCTTCAGATTTGTTGATGGATTTGAGATGCCAAATGTGAGGTACATTCATATTTTCTGCTAATTTAGGTGGATATTGACTAATATACACCATGCATTGATATACCATATATCCCTTAACCATAGAACCCTCCGGACGTGCTCTTTGTCTAACAAAAGCCTTCAGTGACTTCAACTGCCTCTCCACCATCCACATCGACCTTGTGTGTGCTGGTCCACATAATTCAATCTCCACAACTTGGTGTATGAGGTAGTGTTCTTATGCATTGAAAAATGTTGGAGGTAGATACTGTTGCATTTGACACATTAGTTGAGGAATTTCTCTCTTCCAATACCTTATATCTTCTTTATGGATTTCTTTTGATGATAGCCACCTACAAATGTCAATGCAATAAAAAAATATCAAGGCATATATTAATTTGCATACATAAGAAGTACATTTTCCTTATAAAACAATACTTATCTCATGTATTTTCCAAGTACATAAATAATTTGTTTTATGTTGTTTTCAAAGCCATCTGGGAGAGATAAAGGTAGAACATACTGTAACAAAAAACAAATAATTATTATTTGTTTCCAAAAAATGCATACCAACAAGAAAATATATTATAACCTACTAATTACCTTAATGAATGTATGCCAGTCATGTGTTTTAACCCTGCCAAAATCACCTTTTTTAGTTAAGATATTTTGTATGTTCGACGAAAACCACATCGGAAACCTAATTTTTCGAATGACCTCATTTACAATATTACTCTGTTGCTCCATCAATAACCAAAGAAGACTAGTATTTTGTTCATGACCATCGCCATTAGAATTAATAATAACACTTTGCAAGGCGTGATTAGCTTCTCGGATGTCACAACAAATCTTTCCAATTCTCTCTTTGTCAGTCCTTCCATCTAATATTCTCCATAACAATTATGTTATGTTCTTCCCGATATGCATTGTATCCAACAAATGAACTATTTGTAGGCGCTCGTAGTATGGCAATCTACTGAATTGGATCAGGTAACTTTTCATTCCTCGTGGAAGCACATTCGTGCCTTAACAACATTCATGAAACATCAACAAATTGAAATTAACACTAATTAATGGGACAAAATGAAATTAATACTACTGAAATAAACCAAAGATTTATATAATAGGTCATACATAAATAATTTGCGTACCTTGACGATTTCTAATATATTCCAACTTCCATAGGCGAGGTGTCATTCTTCGTGGTTCTTTTTCCTTTTTCTTCTTTACCATTGAACTTTGCTTTGTCTGTAGTTCGATAACTATGGTTCTTAGGCAGAAAGTGCCTATACTCAGCAAACACTTCCTTTGCTAAACTCCTTGAACAACAATATTTTATCCTAGGACCACAAACTGGGCATGCAAATTTACCCTTTGTTTGAAGACCTACAAGATATATGAATAAATGTAGCGTCAAATTAGAGTTACAATTTAAAATAATGCATGATTTTTTCAAAAAGGATATATAATATTAAATAAAAAAAATAAAGTAACAATATACCACAAAAATGGGTTAACTTGGGAGCGTCATGAATTGTCCATGATAGTATTCCATGGAATTGAAATCGTCTTTGCCCTATTGGTCTAGAGATGTCATACATAGTGACGCCAACACATAACTTCAACAACTCATCGATGAGAGGCTCAATATATACGTTCATATCTTTAACCTGGTACCTACCTAATTGGTTCAACCTAATGCATGATTAAATATACTTATCTAGATGTTGTGATATATAAAAGAAATAATTACCATGCATGAAACAAAGAAATGAAATATTTTTCCATGCTTTAAAGCAAATAAAAGATAATTAAATACCTAGAACAATCATTGCCAATATTGTGTTCTCTCTCTTGATTGACATCCAAGGAGGAAGGTTATTGTTTATAACAAAAATAGGCCACACTAAGTACGTAGAACGAAGCTCTCCAAATGGATTGACACCATCAGCTGCTAACGAAAGTCTAACATTATGAGGTTCTTCTTTAAAAATTGGTCACTTTTCTTCGATGTAGGTCAATGCAGAACCATCTGTAGGCATTTGAAGAACATTGTCTCGACTTCTGTTCTCGGCATGGAAATCCATAAACTGTGTTATACTTTGGCACCTGAACAACCGCTGGAAACGTGGAATTATCAGAATATAACGAAGAAATTTGCGAGACACCTTCTTTGATGCTTTATCGGTTCGATATCTACTTATTTGAAATTGTGGGAATTCATTTTCTAATGCATATTGTCCATAATATATGATATGATCATTAGGACATGTGTCAATAGCCTGATAGTCCATTCCAATTTCTTTCATAATCATGGATATTTCTCGATATGTGCATGGCAAAATATTTGACGTTGATAATAGAACATCACCTAATAATCTACAAAATTCTAAACAATAAGTCAATGTAAACAATATTGATCATCAATATATCATCCAATATACTAATTTACAAATTAGAAAATAGTAGCAATATAGGAAAAGATTGAACGTTTTAAGTATTTGTGAACATGCAAGCATAAATAATTAACAAATTAAATACCTTAGTATCTGTGTGAGACATGTGTTTGATAAACCATTCAAAAACTTCAAGTTCACCAACAACAATATAGAAAATAAAATATTTGTTGTTGAACCTTCATAAAGAGGTTGACACGACTTCTCGAGTAGAGGATCAACATCATGACTATCATCCTGGTTGTCCGCATCCATTGGAGAAAATGTGTCTTGGATCAATCTATGTATCTCATCTTCCTGATTTGAATCACTAACGTTATCTCCATCCATATCATCATTAATGACTTGATCAGTAGCTTCAATATTTTGATCTCGAATTTCATCTCCATGTAAAGTAGTATTTATGCTAGTACTTGGAAAATACCTCTTTGGAGGTCGACACTTTGGGGGCATCGTCTATATATTTAAAAACAACATAGAAAAGTTAGTGTGTATAGAAAATATAAAAATCCCAATAAGAAATATTACTAAAATTCATGACATACTGATTATTACAGAGAATACATTAAATATTGAATCCTCTTACCAAGGGATGATATTCATAACCCCCTTCGGCATGACCCTTCTCCCTACAATGTTTTTGGGCTGTTGTTATTAAAAGTATTCTATTTTGCAAGCAATCATAGCAAGGGAAATAACATTTTCCATCGCCTCTCACCTCTAATGCTGCTCTTAACCGAGCAAGCTTCCTGTCATTTTCGTTCATTGTGACAAATCCTTGTCATGAAAAGTAATTGTCTTACCTACACCATACCAAACATTAAGTTGTCAATTTTTTATACTTTGGCTACTCCTTTCAATTATGATATGTTTATTTACAATGACCTAAATCTTTATAATAAGGTCAACATCTTTATAATAAGGTGATCATATGTGTAGAGGATCAACATCATGACGACATATATAACATCTTTATAATAAGGTCATATGTGTACAAATGTTTTCTTTATATAATAATGACATATACACCTAACATAAGTTTAGGGTTAGTGTTTATTTATCTTAGTAGTCCCTGCTAAAGCAGGGAATATAGCAATCTATGTAATCTGTGCATGGAAGGCCACTCAACTCACCAATGCCCTCGGCTTGCAGAGGCCCAAAAGTTATTATCATAGAAACAAAATAATGTGTTAACAAACCCATTTCAACATGGCCAAAATCTAACTCAAGCCTCTACAAGCACGGAAGGGGGTAGCCAAGGACCCCCTTCGTCTTCAAACAATCCTGCATCTGCGAATGTGTATATGATGAGAAGTGATGCCTATATATTGACTAGAGCACGTTATTACAACAAGACAAACACCTATGAGAAAGCTAAAGAAGATGAAACCCCATCTCTTCCTCTCCAGATCGAGAAGATGTTGGGTGAAACCATGACACACATCCCAAAAGGTGTGTTTAAGAAAGCTTCTCACAAGCCAAATTCAAGGGCCACCCAAAAATACTGTGTGGTGGAGGATTTATCTCAAACCCCTTGTGTGATGTCTTCTTTGGAAGTCCTCCAAAGCTGCCCTTCCTAGAGAAAGGCTCTATTAGGCGCTTTAGGATACACTGAGACTTGTAATCCGGGTACGATCATGCTTGATACAACCAACTTGAAACCTCATCTACCTTACCATGTACCATTCCATATAGTCATGGCTTACACCATGAAGATTTTTACTCGAAACATTTTCTGCATGGTGGTTGATGAGGTAACCTCAACATGTGTAATGTCTTTGTCCTGTTGGAAGGCCATTGGCCAGCTTGTTTTGTCTCTGTCACCTACTCTTCTTATCGCTTTCAAAGGTCATTCATTCCAACCACATGGCATTGTCCGCTCTTTTCCCATGTAGTTAGGAGGGAAAACTGTGTGTGTCGAGGTTGAAGTGGGAGACACATCTCTCGACTACAATATCTTGTTAGGAAGGAGTTGGAGCTATTCTATGCAAACAGTAGTCGCTACAGTTTTTTGGGTCTTGTTGTTTCCACACGAGGGTCGGATCGTGACCATTGATCAATTGTCTTTCTCCCATCCTGACCCTTCATTGGGGGCATCCGCGGTCCCGATGATTGATAACCCTCAAACTAGCATCGTCAACATAGGGGTTGGTTTGTGCCCACCTTTGATGGGTACTTTCAATTACCCACCTCCTCAAAGCAATGTTAAGTTCATATCTAACCACCATAAGGTTGATATTTTCCAAGTTTCATCATTTTGCATGACTTACTTTAACGATCCATGGATTCTTCCTTCCCCATCAACCACGATGTAAGGGATAGGTAACCATGGTATGTCCATGCCCTTGTCCATGACAGAAGTGACATACTCTTTAGTCGATCAAGCTTCCACCGACCCTGATCTAACTCCCACACAGGAGTTAGATCCAATTCTAGAGCCTATTTGGGCTCAAGGTTCCCTCGCTGATACAGATTCTTTAGACTTAGTCTTTCCCTTAGACAAAGCAATCATTGAAGCAATGGCTTGTCCAGACAAACCCTGGGACGATATCCATCACAGAACTTACTTCCTCCTAGAGTTAAGTAGAATTGATGCTAGGGAATTCACCTTGACTAATACTGGAGATAGGTCTTGTCCTATCAATCCTTTGGCTACACATGTTGTTTATGTCAAAGGTAATATGGAAGCCATCGTCAAAACTATACCTATAAACATCTCCAGAACCCATGCCGTCATGGAGAATATTTTAATCAGAGCTCACTGCTCCGCCAAAGAGATTCAAATCTACATGGATTTATTTAAGGAATTCCGCGACATTTTTTCTTGGTCTTACGAGGAAATGCCAGGCATTGATCCAAAAATTGTTGAACACAAAATCACGACTTATCCTGACACTAAGCCGATTCGGCAGAAGCTTCGTCTGGTTAACCCTAAGAAGGCAGCAGCTATTAAGGTTGAAGTAGAGAAACTACTCAAGGCAGGTTTTATCTACGCCATCCATTTGACCCATTGGGTTTCAAATCTCGTTCCGATTAACAAAAAATAGTGTATGATTCGTGTATGTACGTACTTCTGTGATTTGAACAAAGCCTGTCCAAAAGATAATTTCCCCACACCATTTATTGAACAGATAGTCAATGAATGCACAGGTTACGAGGCCTTTTCTTTCATAGATGGTTTTTCGGGATATAATCAAATACAAATCAAACTCGAAGACCAACACAAAAAAACATTCATTTGTCCATGGGGTACATTCGCGTATCATAAGATGCCTTTTGGTCTGAAAAATGTTGGAGCTACCTTTCAGTAGGCCATATATTTTTCCTTCAACGATCTCAAACATATCTTCAAGGCCTACTTAGATGATTTATCATCATGATCTTGTAAGAGAATTGATCATCCCATGCACCTCCGACTTATCTTTGAGAAATGTCGCTACTTCCAGATTCGCTTGAATCCCCAAAAATGTAGTTTTTGAGTGATGTCGAGTCATCTTCTAGGTTTCATAGTTTCAAGAATAGGGATCATGGTCGATCCTCTCAAGGTTGAGGCAATAGTTCAGTTTCCTCCCCCATGTACAATCCTTCAACTTCAAAATTTACAGGGAAAAGTGAACTATTTGCAGCGTTTCATTGCAAACTATGTTGAGATCACAAAGGGATTTATGTGTTTACTGAAGAAGGATGTTCCTTTTTATTGGGACAGTGTCACTCAATGCTCCTTCGAAGCATTGAAACATGACCTCACAACTGCCCCTCTTCTTCGGCCACCCAATTATAACAAAGATTTCTTATTATACTTGGTTGTAGTAGATTCAACCATCGACATGGTCTTAGTTCAGGAGGATGACTTTCTCTCAGAATATGTGATTTATTGCCTGAGTTGAGGCCTGGTTGGACTAGAACTCAATTATTCTCATATCAAAAAACTTGCGTTGGCAACACTCCATGCTATCCAACGGTTCTGTCATTATATTTTTTTTTGAAGGACCATCGTCACTGCCATTGTGAATCCATTTCAAGACTTGTTAACAGGACGGATAATCAGTGGAAATATCAGTAGATGGATAGTTGTCCTCCAGGAATTTGACTTAGATTTTGTTTCGACAAAATCCAAAAAGTCACTAGTCTTTGCGGAATTCATCTCGAAACTTCTGATCAAGTCAGGTGGTGTTATGCTCGAAGAGTTTCCTGTTCAAGGAGACATGTTTTTGATAGCATCTTCAGACCCCTGGTATGGAGATATATTTGTCTCTCTCCATACTTTGAAGTTCTCCGCCTCTACTTCTCATGAGGAGCGTCACCGTATACGTCATCAGTCCAAGATCTATCTCATACTCTAAGATACTCTGTATCATCGAGGTGTACATTGCATCCTTCATCGGTGCCTCATTCATGAAGAAGAGAAAATCGTGCTTAACGATTGCCACACAGGAGCATGTGGCGGTCATTTTTCTAGGTTGGCAGCAACCCAAACGATTTTACGAGTTGGTTACTTCTGGCTAACACTAATCAAAGATTGTATTGCATCAGTCAAGAAGTTCCACCCATGTCAAATATTCTCATGTAATATGAGGGCACATCTTGCTCCCATGTTTCCCGTCATCATTGTTGGCCCCTACACCAAGTGGGGGATTGATTACACAATTTGCAACCCTCCTTCAGCAGGGGGGAACCATTATATCATTGTAGTAGTAGACTACTTCACCAAGTGGATTGAAGCTATGCCAACATTCAAATATGATGGCGAGATTGTCACATTCTTTTTTTTAAACCAGATTATAGCACGGTTTGGTGTCCTGAGAGAGATTGCCACTGACCATGGTAGTCACTTTCAGAACACAATGATGATTGAGTTATCATCAAATCTTGGGTTGATTCAATAACATTCATCACCTACTACCCTCAAGTGAATGGTCAGGTGGAAGCTGTCAATAAATCTCTTAAGACAATCCTATAGCGAATGATCAATTTGGCCAAGTCAAATTGGCATTTGATGTTGTACTCGACATTATGGGCCTACCGAACGTCTATTAAGACTTCAACCAGTTTCTCACCATTTCAAATCATTTACGGGCTCGAAGCAGTCTTTCCCATAGACTGTCAGATCCCATCTCTAAAGTTAGTAGTACAGTTATTTATAGACACTTCACCAATTGAGGAGAGTTTATTATATCTCGAGCAGCTCAATGAACAGTGTTGTAATGCAGCCTTAGCTAACGAATCTCACAAACAAAATGTCAAGTGTCAGTATGATCAGTTTGTTCGCCCTCAAATTTTCTTGAAAGGTGATCTTGCCTTGGTCTATGACCAAGATAAGGACCCCCTAGGGGCAACCAAGTTCAAACCCACATGGTTCAGACCTTTCATCGTAAAAGAGGTTCTAAAAAGGGCACTTATCGTCTAGTATATTTTGAGGGAAATTCTTTGGCGGAGCCTACAAATGGGCTCTACCTCCAGAAGTATTACTCATAGGTAGGTCACCTTGGGTAACTTTTTGTAACATATGTATAATATTTGTACTATTAATTTTTGGTTTGTTTTGGTTTTATGGACGTGTCATTTTTTATGTTATCTTTTGTCACTGTGGCAGATGTCAAGTGAATCAGAGGTGTTCGTTGGATTCGCAGATGGTGCTAGTCGGCACACTAGGATGCTTGCCTCCATAGCTTGGGTAATTTTCACTCCTCAGGGCCAGTTACTATTTTTAAGAGGTACATGTTTAGGGGACACCACAAACAACATCGTCGAATACAATGTAGTTATTGAGTTTCTTCGTGACTCTTTGTCACTTGGTATCTCTTACCTCTAGGTCTATTTATATGCTCAGTTGGTTGTGTCTCAGTAAAATAGTGTCTACCATGTTCATGATCCTACTTTACACCGACGGTTTCTTAGGGTACCTCTCTTAGAACGAATCTTTGATTATATTACATGTTTTCATGTTCCTAGGAGATTAAATCAAGTCACGGATACTCTAGCTAATCAAATTTTAGATTGGCATCTCGCACAGATATAATAAAGATACACACATGCACATGTAAATACATTTTTAAAGAAAATGTACTCCATAAGACATAAAAGACATAAAAATCCATATATAATATAAAAAATATCAGAGTACATATATGGGCACAAGCGCCTCAAAAATATGTCCAGTAACAAGTCATGGGGATTATGCCCTCAAAAATATACAGGTAGTTCCCTTGGCATGTGAAAAGTCCAGCCTAACTAAGGATGGGGCCTCTTGGCTCTGTTGTAATGGTCAACGGTGTTTTCCAAACGACAAAAAAGTAGGACAAATGTCTATGGTGGCCCCACTACATAAGGTTGCATAGACATTGACATATCCTCGATCTCTGCCTTGGGGACTATGCGAGTAAGTGAGGTAAATTTTTTCTCTACTCATCTCAAAACTCTCTCATCCTCACTGGCTGGAAGTACTCCTGCTGCTGATGGTCCATCGGCTGTGGCTAGGGCAGCCTTTGGTCGAGGATGTCGCCTATTCCTCACATAGTCCGTTGCTCTCACTGGACCCACATCTACACATAATAGACACAGATTTGTCTGATACTCTGGTGTATAAGGAAAATGATATATATATATATATATAACATAAAAACTAAATATATTTAACAAAAAAAAAAATGAAGGAAACTTACGCATCTCTCCTAGCTTCTCTCTGGGAGGTACTGATATCTTGAGATCTCTAGAGAAGTCAAAACTCACATAGGGGTAGTCCTCTATGACTAGAATCTGTCATGCCCACGAAGAAAAGAACTTGTCATCGAAGGGCTCAATGGTCCTCCCTCCCCCCTGTCGTGGCAACAACGTCGCCCATCTGCATAATGTAGGGAGAGAGGCATCGTACCCTCATATAGTCTCTCTAGGACTGAAACTAGGCACTCTCTCAAAGAATAAATCACAAATAATAATCCCAAACCTAAATTTCCTATGATTCTGCATTCGACACTCTGTTAATTGCCTCTTCATACAATACAATAAGGTGGTGCTCGAGTCAAATATTTGTGCATTTAAGCACTGAACTGCACAATTCATGTGCACATGAGAAGCCTGATGCAAAGACACAAACCCAATAATCCACCCAATGAGAAACACTATCACTTTTAGTGATTAGTTGGAGATATTGCTTATCGGCACTTGTGAGCTCGTTCTGTCAGTATCGACTTCACAATGGAGTCCAATCAACTCCGATATGTTATGAGGCTCGAAAGGAAAGGTACAAAAATTGACTATTTCTCCTCTACTCAAGTGGATAGTCAGGAAGTATATATCCTCCGTTGTTGGAGCCAGCGACTGCCCCTCTAGCATAAAGGCCTTTGCATCGGGATGCCAATAATCCACCCACACGTTCAGTAGCCTAGGTTGTGCTCACATGAAAGGACAATGGAAAAACTTTAACAAACCACACTGCAACAATGCAACAAGAGCATCAAGGTCCTTATCGACCAACACATCAATATCCTCATGCTCTCTTTCCCTCCAGTGAACATACATCCTGCAAATAGACAAAGTTCAGGGCGGTTAACTTTTTTTTTTTTTTTTTTTACACTAAATGGAAGGTCCACACAAGTTGTAGTGCTCACAGTAGCGTGTACACTTGGTCTGTCATAAGGAAGCCCATGTGTACTCTCGGGCTATCATAAGACAACCTGTGTGGATGTAGGGCTGACCTTTTAAAGATCGACGCCCCCCCAAAAAATAAACTTAAATGCATAAAGAAAGAATTAAAGTGCAAGAGGGGGTAGTGAGTACTTACTTGGTCCAAGAAGATGGTTGTTTCATCCACTGAAGCTCCTGGAATCAACTCTTTTCACAAAGGGATAGTTTTCTTGTTTAATCAATTTCTCAATTAGCAATGGTGATAATGAGATGCCAGCTTCTATTTATAGACTTTTTGGCCTCTTTTTGTCAATTTGTGGACCCTTTTGTCATTTTTTCTGAATTCAAAATCATTTAGTAAGGTTCGTGAGATTTCTTTGGTTTTTCATGAGAAGTTTTCTTTGGGTATTGGGAAAATTTTTGGAGTTTTGGGTCATTTTGAAGGTCCTTTGGTAAAAATATGTGTTTTCCAACTCATTGCATTTAAGATAGGATTCCACCTCCACTTTCTTCATCTTGTTGTCTTTTCTTCTTTTCCATAGAATCAATCCCATCAAGTTGTGACACATAACCATCATTGCTTCTTTAGGAGTGTTGTAATTTACTGGTAGAGCCTACCTTAACATGGATGAACTAGGTAGATATTAGTTTCATTTTGGTGTCCATGCAGTCACTAACGACTATAGGCCCAAGATTCCTTACTAGTGTTTCCCTAATTACGAGTTTGAGACTCATTTGCATGATTCCATATCACTCTTGACCTCACCCTTGGGACTCCCAAAACTTAATGGGTCTTATTTTAAGCTCTTTTCAGACCCTCTAAAGGTGAAAATACTGTTGAGTGATCTTGTTGACCTTCACCCTCGCTAAACTGAAATTTGAAGTCACGTATGTCCAATGGTAGTTTACCCCTTTTTTCGGTCTGGATGGTCAACTGTATGAACAAAGGTATACTCTAGGAGCCTTGGTTCTCTAGAAGAGTACTCTCAGGTATAATGTTAACCATTTTTTGGTCTTGAGGGACTAAATTTACGAAAAAAGGAGCCCCGATAGAGTCCATAGTTAAGCTCTTTTCAGACTCCCTAAAATTGAAAAGATCGTCGATTAACCTTATTCTTTAACACTCATTAAAATGGTCCAAAAGAACATTCCTGACAGACTCCATGGTTAAGATTTTTTCAGGCTCCTTAAAAATGAAAAAATTGTCGAGTGACCTTGTCTTTATCACACTCGTTAAAATGGTTTTGAATAGATGTATGGTTGGTGCTATTTTACCCCTTTTTCAATCCAACTAGACTATCTTCGAAAAAGGTACCCCAGCGGAGTCTCCTTTTACGTTTTCTCAGACTCTCTAAATATGAAAAACCCCCGAGCTTACCTTCTCTAGGCTCGTTAAAAATACATCAAAGGATGTTACCATTATGTGTTTTGTTAACCTCGCTTGCATACCTGCGTCCTTGGCCTAATGTCATCTCCATGTTTCCCTC
>ML782390.1:275978-290602 GCA_009831015.1 Picea engelmannii | reverse complement strand
AAATATCAATTAAGGCTAGAGAAACTCCATCTTTGGGTTAAATACCAACCACTTTCTCATATGGCCTACGATTGGGGAACCATATTTTTTTCCATGAAGAAAGTGGAAAGGTTCTTCCAGAAAGCCTACTAATTGTTCTACTCAAGTGTTTTATTTGTGTAACGACCAATGAGGCTAATTTGGTAGAGACACCTTAGGTGATCTGTTTCAATGCCCGAAAGCATTGGTTGTTTATTCCTTAAGTTGGGTTGGAATAAAAATAACATAAATAATACAACTAGATTGTTTCAAGGATAAAAAATTCACTTTTATGGACACCACAACTTTGCGCTCAAGTCATTTTTTAATGAAATTTTGGGTCCCGCTTTCCATAAAAATTCACCCAAACAAGATTATGTCGATTGTTATGTTATCATGTTATATAGTATTTTTGTTCATCCAATGAAACTGAGGTAATGCATTAGTAGTGCAAAGTTATTAATTCACCAAAACAATGAACTGACGTTCAGAGCATGTAGTATTGTTTAGGAGCTTCGAGGACCAAAATTATTCCAAAGTTTGTTTCAGAGCCAACGCAAAACCAAAAGGTGTTTTTTTAAACCCATATGATGCTAGAAAGTGCTTTCAAAATATAAATTATGTTACAATTTTGAAGAAATGCAAATTAAACAAGTTGGTATGATGAGCATGATGAAAGCTATTGGTGACACCACAAACTTGATTACGAGTGTAATATGAAGTAGGTCTGGTATGGTAGGTTATTAGTGACCAATGTTATAATTAGGAATGAATATCGCAGTCACCACAAATGTTTAGAAGAATGATCAATGAGTGCAACAAGAAGGATCCGAGTTGAGAGGAGGATGAAATATGCCTCAAAATGAAGGTGGTCCATGCTGACATATTCAACATTGGTGAGAGGGAAAATATCATTTTCCATGTTCTCTACCACAATGAGGGTTCAAAATCCTTATTTTGATGTTTCGGTGAAGGGAGTGATAAATTCATCAACAATGTTAAAAAACAAATATCAAAATAGCATAAAAACCTCAAAATAACTACTCAACTCCTTTATAAAGAGAGAGATTAAGATAATAATCCTCTTTGAGGTGGAAACCTCCTTATAAATCACATGAATTCACAAATATAAGATGATTCAAAATGAAATTATCTCCTTGGTATGTATAGGAGACTAGGAGTTACAATTACAACTAATGGACCCAAGTTGACATAAATAAAATACCAAGATTATTGTAATATGCCCCAAATAAGGGGTAATGTGCCACGATTTATGGATTAACATGCCCATCCCCTTCATACAAGTTTTTTCCTCTATCCTTGATTAGTTTTGGATGGTTTTGTATAAAATACTCATCTTACCACGTCGAATCTTCAGCAGGTAATTTCTTCCACTTAATGAGATACTCTGAAATTGATTTATTCCTCAGCTGGTGAATTCTTCTGTCAGTGATAGCTTCAGGATCCAATGTGATTTTTTCTTCCTCATCAAGTTATGGAAATATATTTTGAACTGGGATCTTGTCACCTATAACCTTCTTTAAGCATGAAACATGGAAAATTGGGTGTACTTGTGAAGATGAAGAAAACTCCAATTTGTATTTCATAGTATCGATATTTTGTAACACATTATTAGGGCCATAGTACTTTGATGATCATTTATTATCCTTATTATCTTTCTTGAGGGGCATTCCTTTTTATGGTTGTATTCTTGAAAATACCCAATCCCCTACTTCAAAACTTCTTTCACTGGGATGTTGATCTACTTGTTGTTTCATGCAATTATGTGCCATGGTTAGGTTGTCCTTTAAGAGCTGTAGAACTTGTTGTTGATGCTCGATGTCATCTTCCACTGCTTGAACCTTAGATTTTTATTTTAGATAAGAAGTGATCGATGGTGGATGATATCGATAAAGCTCCAAAAATGGTGTCATTTTTGTTGTAGTATGAAAGGAATTGTTATACCACCATTCTACCCATGGTAACTAGTTGAACCATTGTGTTTGTTTATAAGAGACAAAATAACAAAGGTAGCCTTCCAGACATTTTTTCACTATCTAAGCTAGAAGCAATGATGGATACTATGATGCATGGCTTAAAATGGGATGTCATGTAATGGTTGACAAATTTTCTAATAGAGAGGCCACTTGAAAGTGACAATGTATCCCATGGAATTCATGATGAGGACACAAGGAAGATCAATGAAGGCTGGAGAAACTCCATCTTCAGGTTAAATACCAACCACTTTCCTATGATCGATATGAGTAAGTTTGATGGGAAGGATCCAATCACATGAATACTCAAGATGGAGCAGTTCTTTGATCTACATGATGTGCCACACACAAAAGGTATGAATTGTATCATTATGTTTAGAAGCTAATCAGTTTGTGTGGTATCAATGTATTTGTTCTCGCATATCACTTGTCACTTGGACAATTTCAACAGAAGAATTGATAGCACACTATGAAGATACATGGAGCAATACCTTCTTCACCCAATTGATAAATCTCATGCAAAAGACTTCAGTTGTGGATGACATTGAGAACTTCCAAAGATTGAATATAAAGGTAATGAATATTCTATATGAGCACCTGATTGATGTATTCATAGGAACTTTAAAGGATAAAATTCAACATGAGTTTCACCTTTAGGAACCCAAATCATTGTAGAATGTGTTCAAGGTGGCGAGAAATGTTGAAATTAAAAATATGGCTATGGATACTAGAAGGACCACCCCTAACATCTATCAAGAGAATAATTTCCTTCTTCTAAACCACCTCAACCTACAAGGTTGACACCTCAACAATTGTAAGAAAGAAAAGAAAAAGGTTTATTCTTTAATTGTGACAACAAGTATAGTAAGTGACATAAGTGTGCTGAGAAGAAATTATTCTACATAGATTATGAAGAGGAAGAAGAACAAGAACAAGAACAAAAACCATCTCAAGATGAAGATGTGGAAGATATTTCTTTTGAAGATATCACTCCCACCATATCATCTCATGCATTGGTTGGAATTGACACTCCTTGAACCGTCAAGATAGAAGGATATATATAAAATAAAAAGGTAATTGCGCTAATTGATTCTTGTAGTACTCATACTTTCATTCACTATAAATTAGCCAAAGACCTCAATTTATTTATATATCCAGCACATGCATTTCAAGTAATGATTGCAAATGGAGGAACTATCAATTACTTAGGAAAATCCCATACGATCAATCTTACTATGGAGGAATATCTAATGAATAGTCCAATTATTTATATACTCATGGGTGGTGTTTATGTCGTACTAGGGGTCCAATGGTTACAATCATTAGGAATAGTGGGTTTCAATTTTCAAGAAATTTTCATGAAATTTTCATTGGAAGGAAAGGAATTCGAGTTAAGGGGTATCATAGGGAAAACTAGTAAGGTGGTAAGCTGTAATGGCATGATAAAATTATTGAAAAAGAGGCATCAGGGTGTAGTTGTGAAACTATGCTCACTAGATGTTCAAACATCTAAGCCATCTATTCCTATGGATCACCAAGGGATCATTGATAAGTATTCCTAAGTATTTGAAGATATTTCAAGAGGTCTTTCACCCACTCACAATCATGATCAAGATATTCGCTTAATTCCTAGGAGTGTTCCTCCTAACATCAGACCTTACATATACCCTTATGCCCACAAGAGTGAAATTGAGAGTATGGTTGAAGGAATGTTAGAGGTTGGAATTATTAGACCTAACCAAATTTCTTACTCTGCACTAGTGGTAATGGTGCTCAAGAAAGAGAGCCCATGGAGAGTGTGTCCAAATTATAGAGAAATCAACAAATAACCATTAAAGATAAGTTTCCCATTCTCGTCATTGATGAATTGTTATATGGAATACATGGAACACTCTACTTCACAAAGTTGGATCTTCATTCAGGGTACCATCAAATTAGAATGAAGGAAGAATATATTCCAAAAACAACATTCATAAATCATGAAGGCCATTATGAATTTTTGGCCATGTTCTTTGGCCTTACGAATGCACCTTCCACATTCAAAGGGTTGATGAATTCCATTTTCAATCACTTCCTTTGAAAATTTGTGTTAGTATTTTTTAATGATATACTAGTCTATAGAAATTATTAGGAAGATAATAGTCGACATGTAGACAGGGTGATACAACTAGTAAAGGAGCAAAAACTATATGCCAAAGTCACCAAATGTTAAGAACCAAATATCAAAATAGCATAAAAACCTGAGAATAAGTACTCAACGCCTTGACAAAGAGAGTAATTCAGATAATAGGCCTCTTCGAGGGGGAAACCTCCTTATAGATCATATGAATTCAAAAAATACAAGATGATTCAAAATGAAAATGTCTCCTTGGTATATATAGGAGACTAGGAGGTACAATTACAACTAATGGACCCAAGCCGACATAAATAAAATAACAATACTAATGTAATATTCCCCAATTAAGGGGTAATGTGCCACAATTTATGGCTTAACAAACTTCTAGTGCATCGGTGAGGGAGAGATGAACCTTGTCGATCAATAATGTAATGAAGAAAAATGGAGGGAGTGTTATCAATATGAAATGTATCGGTGCAGGTGGAAGGAATTCAACCGGTGAAAGGCGTGCATCTGACGAAGATAATCACATGGACACTATTGGTGTGTCAACATTGATTGCGTGCACTTCACTGATGGTAAATATGTGCATTAGTGAATTTTAGTGGAGTCATGTTGGTGCATCATCCAACTTTGAAGGGATGTGGATTATGTATAGGCTAAGAAATCAATGGTCCTCCAACATAACGGTGGAAGAATGATGTTTTTTTCGATATGCTATGTGTCAACGTAGGCAGAGGGAACTTGTTTAAGTGTGAATGAGATAGTTTGAAGTGATCAAAAGAGAAACTACAAATGAAAATATGGGGAGAGTGAATGGAAAACTCAGGGTTAGACACTTCCACAACATGGAGAGGGAAATGGTCCTAATAGGAAGAATTGGAGGGGGTGGGGGGGGATTTCTCATCTTAGAGAGACACTAAGACAAGAAAATTGGAAGGTTTTTCTATGCATGCAACAATACCTGAATAGATATGAAAATATAAATTCAGTCAGAACCCTTAATGTCAACAAGAATACACCAAACCATTAACCAAAATATTGAACACAAGAAATAGTCAAAACCCTTGAGGTAGGGTAAGACCATATATTAATCCCTATGGAAGGATAACACTCCTCAATCAATCATTTCTTTCTACAATAACTATACTATTCACTATGCTTCAATATGTTGCTTCCAATTCTTTATATAACATTATCTATATCTCCTATGAACATTCTAGAGAAAGAATATTCTACTAGGTAGAACCTTTTAGAAATCCTTCTTCCCTTTATTGTGTCCAAATGATTACATAGGAATTATTTAATAATATAGTGGAACTAGTCCACCTTACATTGAATGGCCTCCATACATATAACATTTATTGTGTTCACACTATTACATGGGCCTTATTCAATAATACAGTGGACCTAGTGGACCTTACATTGAATGGCCTCCACTAATAATACATAACCACATTCCCATTGGGTAACTCCCTAGGTACCCCATATTACCTACCTAGGTATATTTCATTCCACTCCCCTTCACATGTTTCATCCTCTAAACTTGATAATAAACCATACAATATGACCATCTAATAAATGTCACCAACTGGTACCAAGTATGACCATCCATCCATCCTAATGGAAGAAAAACATGATGTCCAACTACTAAATTTCCACCCTAATCTTGATCATGATCGTGCATGTGGTGCCATGGAATTGTTTCTCTATCCTGATATCCTCATGTAGTGTTGATAGTCCTCCATGCACCTCTTCATTGGTTTCCTTTTTGATGTCATGTTGGTTCATAATAATTGTGTTGATGCTCATGCCTTTTCCTTAATGATTGTTGTTTCTCTATATGGTGTTGATGATGATATACAACAATTGTAGGAATCGGTCCTTTTTTCTTCAACTCAGAAACATGGTCTTCCTTTGATTCAATGATCTTCTTGTCTTCTTTATTGGTTTCTTCCTGGGGATTTACTTCATGTCTTTGTGTAGAATTTACCTTGTATTCAACTTCAAACTCTACAATAAATTATTTGCTTTCCCCCATCGACCCTTCTTCCTTATTAAGAGACACATCCTCCAATGTATTTTTTTTTTCTTTTACAAAAGTTTCACAAACTTTTTTTCCACATTAATATTAATTGTACCAATTGTTGGAATCCAAGGATATCCAAGAACAACATCCACATCAATCATATCAATGGCACAAAATTAAGAATGCAACACATACTTATCCATAGTCAACTTCAAGTCTTTAAAAAATTGAACACTTTGATCATCAACCCGTTTTCTTTGGATATTATTTGTAGTAACTTGCAATCTATTAACCAACTAAACATTGATAAAAATTTATTGGCAACTAGGTTTAATACAAATAATAATATTTTGTTCTTGAATGCATCCATGAACCTATAATATAGAGTTCCCACATGAAAATAAACCCTTGGTGCTCTCTGTATCCTTTTGTTTAACATGAAACCACCTATCTAACAATACTTTTTCAAATTATTTATTGAAGAGTTCCATCATCTCTCTATATTTTAAGAGATTTCCACCAAATGTTAGCATCAATCTTTAAATTATCACATACATGTAAGCACAAAAATATTGGATATTTATACTTCATCCACTTTATATAGTCTTCAATAATAGTGTCATTAGTGTTCCCTATAAAACACATATTTTCTTGGAAGAAAAATTCAACAAAAAACTAGGGTTTATAACTTTCTGTACAAGTCGTGCAACGTTTTCTGAAAAATTTAAAATGTTGATAACTTCACTTCCTCGACTTTGTTGCGATCGATATTTTTTTTTAAATTGGGTATTTTTCCAAGAGGAATTGAAATATCCAATTATTTTCTGAAAATTGTGAGCAGAAAGTTTCATAATTGAGTGTGAAGTGTGCCGCCTCCTTTTTTCCTTTTAAAAATATGCAAAATGAACCAAAAATTTATTCCCTTGTTTGACCAAGGAAAAATATATGATACCAATTGTTAACTTCCTAAATAAATATGCACATATAACTTCACTAATAACCTTTAATCTCACCAAGAATACACCAAACCATTCACAAAAATATTGAACACAAGAAATAGTCAAAACTCTTAAGGTAGGGTAACACCATATATTAATCCTTAGTGAAGGATAACACTCCTCAAACAATCATTTCTTGCTACAATAATAATATTCTTCACTGTGTTTCAATATATTATTTCCACTTCTTTATATAACATTCTCTCTATCTCCAACAAAAATTCTAGTGGAGGAATATTCTAGTAGATAGAACCTTCTAAAAATCCTTCTCACTTTTAATGTGTTCACACTTCTACATGGACCTTCTTTAATAATATAATAGACCTATTTCACATTACATTGAATGACATTTGTTCTTATCACCTTTATTTTGTTCACACTATTACATGGGTCTTATTTAATAATATAGTAGACCTAGTCCACCTTACATTTCATGGCCTCCACTAATAATACATAACCACATTCCCATTGAGTACCTCCCTATGTACCCCATATTACCTCCCTAGGTATAATACAACTCAAGTTACACGAGAATGGTTGTTGAATCATTTCATGGATGGATATGAATGGAGTATTGAAATTATTGAAAAACCAAGGGGAATGATGATATTTGTAATAATAAAAAAATTGTCTTTCAAAAGTTTGGTTAAGAGGCATACTTTGATCCACATTTACATCACTTAAACACTTCTTTGTACTAATATTTATTCTTTTCTTCCAGACACTATAAAAAAAATGTTCCGTACATCTTTTGTAATTTATAATCCTCGGGGAAATTTAGCTCATAGACTTAACTAATAAAATTTTGTAGATGTATGAGTGGCATATTGAATCAATGTAATAATTTTTAATCTGATGATGCACATCAAAAACTGTGATATACTTCATTAGCATCACAAGTGATCCAAGGGAACCAATGGCCATCATGAAATAACAATGCTCTCTCTAACATCAATGACATATGTTTCTAAAATGATAACATATATCTCAAGTGGTGTGACTAGGGTATGGACCATCAATGGATGGAATATATAGAAGGTTTATCGATTATGAAAACAAACTAATAACAATTCAATCAATGTGTGAGCCTTGGAATGTTGTTGAGGTATAAAAGTTGTGCATTGAAACAATGGGAATGATTTTCATATAAGGACTCTATAGGGGACACACCTATCATGATATATTAGAATAAGTGGTATTGAAAAACAAAATGAGCAATATGGACCCCATTTCAAGTGCTTATTTATAATGTGTGGAAGTGTATGTTCCATGGGAAAGTTTATCAAGGGTAAACTTTGCTTACATGACTAATTTCTCATGGTGGATAGACATGCAATTTTTCTTCCATTTTTCCTTGAATATATGATAAGTTTAGGCCTACACACATATCTAGATGAAAGGATAACCATGGATAAATATAGATCACCTTCATTCATTCATGGACAAATATAGATGTTTCAAGCAATTCCATTGCGCGAGTTTTCACTAAAATCTTAATGATGAATGTGATGGTGGAAAGAGTTCCAAGCTACCTTGGAGTTGGTGTTTGAGTGCTTTATGCTATTATTATATTGTTGATGTGTTGTGGATGTCATGTCATGCAATTCAACCTATGAATCCATT
This sequence comes from Picea engelmannii, assembly GCA_009831015.1. Lineage (NCBI taxonomy): Eukaryota > Viridiplantae > Streptophyta > Pinopsida > Pinales > Pinaceae > Picea > Picea engelmannii. Next base: position 281,824 of record ML782390.1, on the reverse strand, counting down.
GATGTTTATACCATGAGGGGTTGTGGATGTTGTGTTGTGCATGTCATGTCATCCAATTCAACCTATCAATCCATTGATGTTGATACCATGACGGGTTGTGTCCGTAAATATTCAAAAAATATTCTTTCATGAGTTTATAAACATCCATCACCTCTATTTTTATAACTTACAATAAAATCATCATATTAGTGTAATCCCTTAAATTTGGTGCAACATGATTTTAAAATTCTATATATATATTGTTATATCAAAATATAAATTCAAAAAATAAACAGTTAGAAAAAATCAATAACTATAAATACTTGATTGAATATGATTTTAAATTATCTTATCTTAATTATTAAAAATATGTAATTAACATAATTTTGAATTATCTTATCTGAATTATTTATTATAGCATTTTAAAGTATTTTGTTATATGTTTTATAGGAAAAATTATAAAAAATAGGTTTTACATAGATTGTGTGGTACTTGAGCGCTTGGTTTATATTCATATCTTTTATTAAAAATAATTGTTAAAATTAGGATAAAATTATAAAAATTAGGTTTTACATACATTGTGTGGTACTTCAGCGCTTTGTTTATATTTATATCTTTAATTAAAAAATAATAATTAAAATTACATAAGATTGAGTGGTACAATGGGAAAAAAATAAATGTTGTAACTCACAGTCGTGATGTCGAAAAAACACGTTGGAAAAGTATCCATAAACAAATTGAAGATCACACTCAAAACTACATTTCATTTCATGCAATGTAGAGGTCTTGTAGATAATAAGTGTTATAGTTTTATAGTTTTCAATAATGTACAGAGGATGTAGAGAAAATACTTGGAAATAATGGAGTAAGCGCCAGTTGTAAGCACAAGTTATAACCTTCAATTGTGAGAGTCATTTGTAGGCGTGTTAAGAGTTAGTTCTTAGTTAAGAGTCTAGTTGTCTTTAGTTTGCATGTAACCAACTCGGTAGAGTCTTTTCCTATATAAGGATGTAATCTGTCTTCATTGAACAATACAGAAGTGAGCATAGTCTCACCGTGTGTTCGTTTCGCATATTTTATCTTGGTATTAGAGCCACGGGGAGAAGGCGTGGATAGAATGAGAAACATTTGATCAGATACGTGAGAAAATCCATCTGGTGCATTCCTCCGTTTACTGAAATTCCGTTGAAGAGTTTTGTATATGTGCGTGAGTTCTATGAGGTGGATCCATGAGAGCTGCATGGAGTTGAAAATCATGGTGCATGCGTGGGATTTTGAGTGAGGTAGCGTAAGCGTGGAGATCTAGTGCGGTGAGCGTAGATAATATCTATGTGAGAGTAGGTCGAGGCTAGAGGGCCGATCCACCCAATTTCACTATTTGCATGCATGCGTGAAGCTTTGAGCAAGGAACCATGAGTATTTGTTTTGAGAAAACTATACCTGTGTATAAGATTTTGATTGGAGGTACGTGAGAGTTTTTGGGATTAGTGGATGCCACATCTTCATATCACTTAAATGAGGAAAGGGGTTATATTACTGTATCAATTGTGAGGTATTTTTTTAAAGATGATACTTTTTAAGCAAAGCGTATAAAGAGGTGAAGAGGGAGTATGTATTAAAAAAAAAGGTTTCTCTTTTTTTTTTAAGGAAAGTTTCTTTTAAAGAAATTTAAATTCTTTTTTAAGATCTTTTTATGAGAGGCTTTTTATAAATGAGCATGAGAGAATAAGTTTTTTATGCATAGATTTTTTTTTTATTTTTTTTAAGAAAGTTGAGAGCTAAGATTGAGACAGATCGGTGCTATCCGAAGGCAGAGCAACATAAAGTTGCATATCCTTGGTGATTTACTTGCAGAGAATATCTTGCAACGATGGCGAATCCACTCACAGAGACCTACCTCAATGAAGCCAACAAGTTATATGGCTCGAACTTCATTAACTGGAAATTCAAGATGCAGACGATCACAGAGGGCTATGGTTCCTGGAACATTGCGAAGGGAATTGAACTAAAAGCTGATGCGGATGCAGGTGCGACAGTAGCACAAATCCAAGATTGGGAGAAGCGCGAAAACAAGGAAAGGGTATTGTTGCACATGTCTGTTAAAGATAACATAATTCCACATATTAGAGAAGCTACAACTTCTGTTGCTACATGGACAATACTTAAAGCATTGTATGAAACTAGCAACACAAATCACAGTTTGTTCTTGAAAACTAAATTGCTAGGCAATAAGGTGGATGGAAATGAATCTGTTAGTTCATTTTTGGGTCACGTTAAAGAGGTGAAAGACAAGCTATTAAATATAGGGGAAATTGTTTCCAACATTGATCTAGTGACTATTACCTTAAATGGTATGCTAGAAGATTATCATATGTTCATAACAGGTCTTGTAGTAAGGGATAAACCTCCTACGTTTGAAGAACTGACAGGTATTTTGCGGCAAGAGGAAGAGAGGCGTGGGAATCTGAAGCCTCGGAGTAAAGATCTGGAACTGTGGTCAAATAATAGATCTGGAAGAGGGAGACCATGAGTAAGTGGCAGAGGAGGTAGTTCACGACAGAGAGGCGGTTCATGGTAGAGAGGTAGTTCATTGCAGAGAAGACAATCTCCAAATCAAGGTATGCAATATGACAGGAATGAGTCTAAGAGTTGTTTTTAATGTGGTCGACCTAGATATATGGTTAAAGACTGTCATAAAAAGAAAATTGATGAGTATAGGAATAAGCCTAGAACACATTCAGGTCATTATGCAGAAAAATCTTCAAATCAAGATCTCAAATTATTTATTACTAGTGATGATATTGATCAACCCCCGAATTTTGACTCACGGGATCTTAGGCTATTTGTGTCTAGCACTAATTTATCTGCTGAAATGGATGATTCTAATGCCTGGTTTGTGGATTCTGGAGCATCAGTACATATGACTTGTAATAAAAATTGGTATGCTAATTTTAAAGAAACACAGAATGCTCCAAGCATATATCTTGGAGATGATTGTGCTCATCAGATCAAGGGATATGGAGACATTCATATGACATTGTTGAATGGTATTGTTCGTCACATTTGCAATGTGGTTTATGTGCCAGGAGTAAAGAAAAATTTGATCTTTGTGTCCACCATTACAGATCAAAACTTGAAGGTTGAATTCTTCAAGAATTATTTCAAAGTGAAGGATCTGTTGGACCACTTCCAAACTGTTTCAACTAGAGTTAGAGCAGGAGGTCTATACAAACTCGATGTTACCAGCAAAGCACATCATGCACTGACTTCTGCAACTATGCCAACAGATATTCTTTGGCATCAAAGGTATGGACACATCAATCATCCTGATTTATTGTTATTATAGAAAAAGAATATGGTTGAAGGACTTCCCATGTTAAAGAATGAGAAGGTTTCTTGTGATGGATGTGCATTAGGAAAGATGCACATAGATGAATTCCCCTCTAATCCTGATAAGAAAAAGAGAGATGTGTTAGATCTTGTGCATACTGATGTTTGTGGGCCTATGCAGAATAGGTCTTTAGGAGGTGCATTTTACTTTTTGTTATTTATTGATGATTGCACGAGATGCACATGGGTTTACTTCCTTAGACGAAAAAGTGATGTTTTCGAGTACTTTAAGGAATTCATAACCATGGTGGAAAAGAAGACAGGAAAATCCATCAAAATCTTCCGTTTAGATCAAGGGGGAGAGTATAAATCAGGGGACTTCAACAAATATTGCAAAGATAATGGAATAGTACAACAGTTTACAATACCTCACACTCCACAACAAAACAGAGTCGTTGAAAGAAAAAATAGAACTCTGGTAGAGTGTGCACACAGTATGATGAAAGGTAAGAATCTCTCAAATGCATTTTGGGCTGAAGCCATAAATACTGCAGTTTATTTAAATAATAGAAGTCCAACAAGGTGTCTTGATAATATTACTCCTTTCGAAGCCTTGAATGGTTCCAAACCTGCAGTTCATAATTTAAAATTATTTGGGTGTAAGGCTTTTGCTCATATTCCAAAGGAGAATATGAGGAAATTGGATGCTAAAGTCATTAAATGTACTTTCATTGGGTACTGTTTTGAATTTAAATCATACAAACTATTTGATCCTACTACTCACAAAGTATTTGCAATTAGAGATATACTTTTCCATGAGTAGGAAGAAGGAAATCATGATGACAACAGTCATGAGGAATGGCAGAGACTTCTTGATGAAGAAGTTAAAGAAGAGAAGCAGCAACAACCCACACAACAAAAACCATCCCTGTAGTGACAGCGGTAGCAACATCCCACACAACAAAAACCATCCCTGTAGTGACAACAATAACAACAACAAGAAGGACTCAGTGATATGGAAAATTCAAGCAGACACAGTTCACCTAGAGGTGAAGATAGATCTTCACAAAGTGGGGAGGAAGATAATCAGTTGAGAAGATCTTCAAGACAGATTCATCTTTCTGAGAGGTATAAAGACTATGCCCTAATGAGTAGAATTTCAAATGTCATAGAACCAATGAGTTTTGATAAATCTAATGAACATGATGAATGGTGAAATGCAATGGAGGAAGAATACGAATCTATAATGAAAAACGATACTTGGGAATTGATTGAATTTCCTAAACATAAGAAGCCCATTGGATGGAAATGGACATACAAACCCAAGTTTAAATTAGATGGTAGTATAGATAAGTATAAGGCTAGATTGGTGGAAAAAGGGTATTCACAAACAGAAGGTATTAATTATGTTGAAACATTTGCACCAGTAGCTAAATTGAATACTATCCGAATGTTAATTGCTTTAGCTACAAAGTACTATTGGAAGCTGCATCAGTTAGATGTTAAATCTGCATTTTTGAATGGTGAGTTAAAGGAAGAGGTTTACCTTACTCAACCTAAAGGGTTTGTTGAAAAGGGGCAAGAACACTTAGTGTGTAAGTTAAAGAAAGCATTGTATGGACTAAAACAGGCACCTAGGTCATGGTATGAGAAGATAAACTCTTTCTTTCTTCAACAGGGTTTTATGAAGAGCAAAAGTGATCCAAATATGTATACCAAATTTGATGAACATGGGTATATAGTATTGATTTCATTATATGTTGATGATTTAATAATTACAGGAAATGTAGAGAAGTTAATTGATGAAATCAAGGAGCAGTTATCAAAGGTATTTGAAATGAAAGATCTTGGTGAGTCTTGAAGTTTGGAGAAATGCAGGCGAAACTTTTGTTTGTCAGAGTAAGTATATCAGATAAATACTTAAGAGATTTTAAATGGATTAGTGTAAGTCTTCTAATGTTCCCATGCAACAGAATGTGAAACTTTCTTGTGATGATGGTTCGAAGGAGGTGAATGACATTGTGTATAGACATATGGTGGGTAGTTTGAATTATCTCACCATAACTAGACCTGATATTTCATATTATGTGAGTGTGTTAAGTCAGTTCATGACGAAACCTCATGAAAGACACTGGAATGAAGCAAAGGTAGTACTCAGGTATCTAAAAGGTACACATGATTATGGTATTAAATATTCTGATGCATTTGATGTTGAGTTGATAGGTTATTCAGATTCTGATTGGGTTGGCAATCTGGATGATCGAAGATCAATGACTGGATATGCGTTTAGCATTGGATCTAGGGTTGTTTCATGGAGCAGTAAAAAGCATCCTATGTATCTTTGTCTTCTACTAAAGCAGAATATAAATCCTTGTGTGTAGCAACTTGTGAAGTTGTTTGGTTAAGAAGACTTCTTCAAGATGTTGGAGAAGAATGAAAGGAACCTACGATGATCAGATGTGATAATCAAAGTTCAATCAATATTGCGAAGAATCCAATTTTTCATGCAAGGACAAAACATGTTGAAGCTCAGTTTC
>ML782390.1:220832-269988 GCA_009831015.1 Picea engelmannii | reverse complement strand
GATCTGGAACATGATAGACATTGTTTATGTCTTTCTTTACATTCTATTTAGTAAGAATAGGAATAGTTCCTTTTCCTTGAACTTTGACTAAGTAATCATTTCCAAGTGTAATATCAGATGAGATTGAAGAATCAATGCATGAAAGTAAATCTTTGTTAACTGTCATGTGATTGCTACATCCACTGTCCAGCAACCAGAGATCTTTAGGTTGTTGTTCAGTCTTGTGGCACGAAAGAAACATCTATCCTGAGTTTTATCTTGTGTGATTTGACACATGTGTTCTACCCGAGAGTTGATCTGCTTTCTTCTTTCTGCATTCATATTCATAGTGCCCATACTTTTTGCAGTAATAGCATTGTATGCTTGTTTTGTCATTTGATCTTCTCCCTCTGCCTTTTTTAAGCTGGAAATTCTAATGTTGATTTTGTTGCTGATGTCTTTGACTTTGGAAATTTTGATTCGGATATTGTTGTCTGTTACCTCCACTAGAGTGAGGGTTACTTTGATTGCTCCCTCTTCCTTGGTGACCTCTGATTCTTCCTTTGCCTCTCCCTCTCCTGAAGGAGAATTGAGTTTTGAAAGCATTAGAGATTAACTCATCTTTGAGATGCAGTCTAGTCTCATGTGTCACCAAAGAACCAATTAATTCATCTGTTGAAAAACTTGACAGATCCTTGGATTCAAGGATTGTTGTTACAACCATTTCGAATTTATTTGGTAAACTTCTGAGGATTTTCTCAACAATGAGTTGATTAGTGATGGTTTCACCAATCAATCTGATCTGGTTCACGATGCCCATGACTCTGGTCATGAACTGATCCACATTTTCGGACTATGTCATCCTTAGAATCTCAAATTGCGTTCTCAAAGTCTACAATTTAATTGTTTTGACCCTATCATTTCCTTGGTAGGAAGATTTAAGGATGTGCCAAGCCTGTTTTGAAGTACTAGCGCCTGTGATTTTTGAAAAAATCGAGTCATCCACAGAATTTTGAATCCAAAATTTAGCTTTATTTTCTCTGTTTCTCTGCGTTGCTTGAGCAATTTTCTGCTGATTAGTCACGGCGGACAGGTTTGCTAGATCTAGTTCCACATATCCATGATCCACTGGATCCTAGCACTCTTGTGCTTGCAAGAAGGATCTCATCCGAAGACACCAGAACTCATAGTTCTTTCCAAGAAGAGTCGGACCCTGTGTTGGTCCTAAATTGCTAGACGTCGCCATCTTTTAAGGAATTCAACAAAACAGAAAAAAAATTCTCACTTACCTATATCCTGCATGTAATTTGCAGTGGTTTCGGAACTCCGTTAGACGAGACCTTTGAACTCTCCAACTTCCGATTGCCAAAACGATGATTGACGATGAGAGTTTATCGGCCTTGAATTGGCCCTTAGTCTCCGATCAATGTGATCACACACCTAAAGGTTACAGTGCTACGGGATTTTCCGATTCTTTGTCCTCTTAAATCCCCGATCTCCGATTTACCGATTTTCCGATATGGCTTTTCTCGCCTTAGCCCCTCCTGGCTATGCCCTAGTCCATGTGACCAGTTCTCACAAGACCGCGGCCTTATGTTTCTTTCGGTGTTTTTTGGCTTCGAAATCCCAATGTGCTCTAACTTCAGTTAGCTCTCCGGGCTAGACTCGTGGTAAATGCGACCTTGCCTTATATGACCACAGTCATACCTCTTTTCCGAGATTCGGGGTTTCGAATGTTGAAATGTATTGGATCTCTTGTCCACGAAATCCCCAATCTCTCGAACCCCGATATCCCGATAGATGACTTTTCCTTTCGGGAAATTTCCCGAATGCTTTGATCTCCTCCACATGTCCTCCTATGATGGACATTCCTGATCTCTTCTCGGGATTTCGAGACTTCAAATGCTTCATATGTCTCGTCTTCAGGATTCGCGATTTTCCGAATCCCGTAATGTCGATGAACTCTCCTATCAAGAATTTTTTTCGAAAGCCTCGATTTCTGCCATGCATCCCAACAGATGGACAACTCAAGTCTGCTTCGGGGGTTTCACCGTGGAGATTCTTGATCCCTCGTTTTGACGAGATGTCGTCATCTGGGCCCCATAACAGAGCTTTCCTCCTTTCGGGATTTCAGACTTCGCAATTCCGAAATGCTCGTGCTTCTTGTCCTCAGGATTCGCGAAATGTCGAATCTTGAAATGTCGATGGCCGTTTCCTTTCAGTACCTTCCCCGAAGGCCTAGATTGTTGCCACGTGTCCCCTCAAGATGGACGGTCCTAGTCGTTTCGCGATTTCGTGACTTGCGACTCCAAATTCTCTGTCAACTTGAAACCCCGGTAGCCGAGATGCCGACGGTTTCCTCGATATTTGCCACGTTTCCGAGCGAATGGATCGCTGTGATCTTTTCGAGATTTCAAGATTTTCGTCGTGGAGTGTCGTGACCATTCATCAACAAGACCTCTGATATCCAAAACTCCAAAATGATGAAATGATGGCACTTGGATCTGCTGCCACCTGTCCTCTGAGATGGACGGCTCACAATCTTCTCAGAATTTCACGATTTGTGATGTCGGGATTTCGCGTATCGGGGTTTTGCAGAGTAGTATCCTTTGCTCGTCCAAATCCCGATTCCCTATTTTGCGATTGGATCAGATCGACGACTCATGATCTATCTCAATCCAATGGTCCAGAATAACTCGTGATTTTGCGATTCATGAATTTTCACGATAGTCTTCTGACCTTTACACCTTGTGAGTCAGCGAAGTGATGAGATCTCGCCACATGTTTCTTAATGGACGGTCCAAATAATTTTGTGACTTTGCAAGTCGAATTTCTCCTGTGCACTCCAAAGGAATAAACATCGTGCACCTTCTCAATGATCCAACGACTGTCGGTCCTCTACGCAAGATCTAATGGCTGAAATTCTTTTGCCTTTTCCACGCTCTCTTTGTCCCTTCTGAGCTGGATTTCCACCTCAAATCTGTTCGTTGGAAAAATCTTACGGCCGCGACGGTTGTTCTTTGAACCTGAGATGCGTTCTTTACTGCGTTTGCAAGGATTTTCTTCTACGGAAGAAAGATTCATGAATCTTTCAAAGATTTGAAAGAATTTCATGAGTTCTTTGTTCTCTGCTCCAATCTTTGACACATTTGAGCGATTTCCGAAATGCTTTAAATGCTTCTTCTTTCTGCAACTATCTTTCATGAATTTGAACTAATGCTTTGAATTCTTCAAGAGTTCCTGCCTCCTGCAGCTCTTCTTCGTGAGTCTTTGATGATTCTTTGAAAAATTGAACAAGAATCTTTACTATTTCTTCCTTCTCAGTCTCTGCTTCCTTCTCGTGTTTCTTCTCCTTGAAACTTTCGAGTGTAGTACACTCTGCGACCTTGCGTGAGCTTCTTATGCTGATCTTTTGACCGTATGAGCGGAAAGCTTCCTCGTGGAAGTTTCCTGCGAGGATCTTTCAAGAGTATGACGGACAACTCTCCAAGCTTTGTGAAAAGTCTGTGTCGAATGCTCTCAAGATCCGTGTAAGCTCTGCGCTGTTTAGAGGATCGTGTTGCTCTCTAGCCTGTGTGAAGAGGCTTACTACTGTCGCTCTGATACCATGATAAATTGTGAAACAAGAAATGCAGAGATAAAGAATAGAACAAAAAACAGTATATTAGAATATAAGAAAAATAGTACAAAACGAGTACATGAAGAAGGTCATGAAGAAGTAGTTATGCAAAGGGAAATGACTGAGCTAAATAGGCTCAAGCAAATCAAGAATAGAAAGTACAGCTGGCCAGAACAGCTGGCATTGTATAGTGAGCCTGTTGAGGTTACATTATATTTAACAATGTTCAGCTGCACAAATTAACAACACTTCAATATACACATAGAGAGAAGCAAATAAAACACTACTTACAGTAGCGCTAATGTCAAAGTTCAAGAATATTGGTTTGTTGTAATAAAAGTTTATTAACATGATAAAAATAATTAATCTATATTTTTGCCACTCTGGACTGAAGTTAGATGAGGTTAAAATTATAAAAGGTTTTTATTAGGATAAAAATAATTAATCACTGTGGACTGAAGTTAGATGAGCTTAAAATTATAACAGGCTGTTGTGTCAGATTGGGCTGTAGTGATCGGCTTTATTCAAAGGAAAGAAGCTGTTTGAACAGTTTTTTGGGATTGATTTTGGTTGCTTCATTATAATTTAGTTGATTCCTAACTGTTAGGTAGAAGCTATCGGGATATTTTGTCAGAATTCAGTTTTTCTAAATATATTTCAATGCACGTAATTAACACTTATAGTTTTTCAAAATATATTTCAATGCATTATTAACACTTTAAGTGAACTTTATAAAATAGATTAATAGATTAATAATTCTTTTAGAATAATAATAATAATAATAAATTTATTTATAAGATGACAGTCTAATCACATCACTGATATGTGAGATTCTTGTTTGAAGGATACGGGATTTCCTTTCCTAAAGTTTATAAAAATCTATAAAWTTTTTTACATAACTATCTCCTTGGATTTGAATTTATAAACTTTAAAAACTAAATATCTAAAATTTAAAATAAACTTCAAAGTGTAGATCAGAATTCCTCTCTTAAATATTAAAGACTACTTATGGTTCTGTCATGGTTCTGTCAGATGGACTGGGACTAATATTCCGTGGGATAGTCAAATACTTTGGGAATCTGAAATTTAAAATAAACTTCAAAGTGTAAATCAGAATTCCTCTCTTAAATATTAAAGACTACTTATGGTTCTATCAGATGGACTGGGACTAATATTCTGTGCCATAGTCATCCCCACAAGCGTATCATGAAAATTCAAGCTCTTAAAGAGCAACTATAAATCTCCTGGTCCTGGAATCTAAAAGTCGACATAGGCGTGCTAGTTTGGAGAGAATTCCCTTATCCCCACAAGCGTATCATGAAAATTCAAGTTCTTAAAGTGCAAGTATGAATCTTGTGGGCCTGGAATCTCAAAGTAGACATAAACGTGGTAGTTTGGAGAGAATTCTCTTATATAAAGATAGCTTGTGTGAATCTAGCGGGACAGAATTCTCTTATATCAAGATAATTTGTGTGAATCTCACCGGTCTGGAATCTAAAAGTAGACATAGACATATACACTACCGCCGCACACTTCCTCTACATGACTGCCTTCGCACTCAACCTCCGCATGACTGCCTCCCTTTGATGAATGATGCAGAGCTCGTTTGGTCGGTTTGGGTTTCAATGCTATAAAAGGTAAAAGGTAAGTGAATAAAGGTTTAAAGTGAAGTATCAATTTTCATAGACATGGTGAGAATCTTGATGTTTGATAGTGACACGAATTTTTATCAAATAATAATTACATTAATATTATTTAATTTTTTTTTAGTGAATGTAGATTGGGGCAGCTGAAATTATATTAATATATTTTTTTTTTTTTTAGTAAATGTAGATTGGGGCAGTTGAAATTCCATTAATATTATTTAATTTTTTTTAGTAAATATAGATTGGGTCAGCTGAAGCAAAACAAAACATAATAATCACAGCATAATTTAGATACAATAGCCAACCAAGGCATACAACCATCCTCTCCTCTCATACACACAACACTTCAGTATTGCTTCTTTCTCTCACACACTCACTACACATTACTCTCACACATCTATGAGTGTGCTCGTATATATAACATCTATCACTCAGTTACATAGACTGATCATGAATAGATCACATAGCTACACGAACAAACATTGCTGCATGCATGTGCATGTGACCGCATGAGGAAATTCGTTGGCATGTTTCCAACAATCTCCACCTTGACAACAATTTACCTGATATATCATGCCTTTAATTAATTTATCACCTTCTCTGTAAGACAAGAAAAGCCAAACACCATCAGAGCTCTGCAACTTACATGAACATGTCTACACGATTCACTCCAGTATGGACCATTCTATCTCCATCACTAACCATTCTAATAAACCGATGCACTTGTTGAAATCTCATGAATCATAACTACAGAACCACTCTAGGTGATACTTGTGCTTCTATGTGTGAAGCACCCATTTCCATGCTCTTCACCTCGTTTTTCCATCTATCTAGTGACAACACCAACTGCATGTGAAATGTTGACCATTTCTCCATCGCAATGATCAAACTTCCTACTAGCATATAATACTGGAGACTTATAACCCTTTTCTTCTTCATCAATTAGGACATAAACCTGAAAATAATTTACAATGGAAAGCCAAAGGGATTTTACTAGTTTCACATTATTCATACTGAATTTCCTGTGTATCTTCACCACATACTTTTATTTTGATAATCAAGCTTACCATATTTATTGTGTCTCTGTGTATTTCCATGCCCAAGATTTATTTTTCTCCTCTTAAATCCTGCATAACAAACGTCCTAACCAACTGTGACTTCAACCATGCTTGTTCTTGCAACAAGCATAACATATAGCACCAAGATAATGAATATACCATAAACACAATGGTTATACTCACTTCGTGTAAAATTTGGCTCACCATGAAGGAATCAAATATCTTATACCATTTTCCTAGCATGCTTCAGGCCATACAATGATTTTTGAGTTTGCAAACAAATCTTATATTGTAAATCTAAGGTAACCATTTTGGTTGTTCCATATACATCCTGTTATCCAAAAAACTCGAGGTAAGACAATTTTAACATCTAGTTGTACTATCACAATCAGTGCTAACACAACATGAATAGAAACAAGCTTTTAACAATTGGTGAGAAACTTTCATGGAAATCAATACTTTCCAAATACCTTTCTTCTACCAGTCATGCCTTGAATATTTATTTTTTTACTATGTTTGATTTTATAAAAGGAGATACATCAAACACTCCATCTGTTAAGGTCCTAACCCGCACATAGGTAGATCAATGTATTCAGATGTAATAAAGGTCAATATTAATAAGGCCTTTCAATAAAATAGAATAAGGTGGATGTAAGAAGACCTAATAGAAGCTTCCGCTTCTAGAAAGACCTTCCTCTAGATGTTTCTCTTAATAGACATATTGAGTATAAATAAGGGGCAAGGGTATGAAAACCCTAGCTTGGAGATTATTGGAACAAAGCGTTACTCGATTGGAGGTTGCCCCCTCGAAGAGGCTTGTGAACATTGCTTTCTGAATCAAAGTGTTATTTCTATTGCTATTGTTATATCATTTCTATGTATTGTGAAGATTATGCTGGATATTTTACTGTTATTCTGTCATTTCTAGCATTTTATTTCTGTTCTGCATATTTTATATATCTGGTATCTTGCAAGTGGTATCAGAGCACTTTCCTTGGCAAAGATTGTGGGTATTTTTTTTTTTTAGGGTAGAGACGTATTCCAACGTCTTTAAGCCACATAGATATGTCGTTACGCGTATAAACCCACGGTTGAGGGATTCATACACAGAGGAAATACAAGTGATTCTTAAGCGCACATCTATTGGCCACCCTTGTAACCCATGTTGGTACCCCTTCGAGTGGTAGTGTATCAAACAACACCTGTGTACAGATTGGCCTAGATTTCATGAAGCCCTCTTTAGATAAACCTATCGGTCATCGGACTGCTATAGTGTCACCGAGAACAACACTCGGGAAGATACTTTCTAGTACCTGGGTAGTCGGGTAGTATGGATAAGGGTACGGTCTATCCTCCTTAGTTAGTGCCCTGAGATATTGGGTCGAGTACTATTGTTGGACCCCGCAGGTATATCAGAGAGCTATAACACATAGCAAACCCTTGTCTGTAGAACCCTTGAATACTTAACCCTTGGGGAACATAAACATAAACATAAACAAATTAAACCGGCGAGATCTATTTCCGTGCATTTGTGTTTGGGTTGCTAAGTAAATACACATTTCTCTCTGGTTCAGAATTTGGGGATTTCAGCACTGCAACATTCTTCAGATCAAAGTATGACCCCGCAGCTGTAAAAAAGAATACCAAAAAAAAAAAAAAAAAAAATGTTTGGAAATTGTTTCACGATTATTTGAGACCTATTCCATTAGATTCATCTCTTCTCCCTTATCACATTCATCCATATCATTTTTTTGCAAAAATTTCTGACCCCGCCCGCTCGCTTTTCAGTTCACCCATCCTCATGGCCCATACCCGTAGCCAAGAACTAGAGTCTCGCTTCAACATCTTGCAATCTAGTTTCCTCGAGACCCAACAAGAAGTGCAACAACTCAGTGCTACTATTGCCTCCCATGATGCATCCATCAATGCATCCGTAAATGTAGTCGTGGAGTCCGTAATGGCGGAAGTCAAACACGAACTGACCACCAAGCTTGAATCTGTCTTTGCATCACTCTGCACCAAACTCAAGATCCCTACCGATGACTCTTTTCCTGATGCACATAAAAAGACTGAAGGTGAAACTTCTTCCCATTCCTTTCAACCCCATTACTTTCAATGTGACATATGCCTTCCATGGGTGGATGTAACCAACTTTGATGGCTTGGACCCCACTAGTTGGGTCACCCAAATGGAACATTATTTCTCTCTCTACAACATTACAGATGACTTGGCCAAACTCCGGTATGGTATTCTCCATCTAAATCAAGAACGTTGGCAATGGTGGCAATGGAGAAAAACTTCCCATCAAGGGTATATTGCTTGGACCCAATTTGTGACTGAGCTTTATGAACGCTTTGACACTGATACCAACCATTTGGGCTGTTTGACAAAATTGAAGCAATCAGGCATAGTAGAAGACTTCATAGCTGCATTTGAGCGACTGGATTTTCAAACAGAGGGCATGACTGATGCTTTCTTTCGAGAGTGTTTTATCAGTGGCCTCAAGGAGGAGATTCAGGCCCATGTCCTCATGTCTCAACCTACGACTTGGGTGGAGGCTACCAAAAAAGATAAAGAAGCACAACAAATTGTTTCCTCTCAAAACCGTAAGCCTTCATTTATTCCTCGCCCTAAACTAGTAAACCCCACTACTCCCTCCACCCCATTAAAAATCAAAAAATTGACAGGCTGAAATGGCTGAATGCCAACTCAAAGACCTCTGTTATAATTGTGATGACAAATATTTTCCAGGCCACAAATGTAAGGAACAAAATCTTTTTATGGCCATCTCTGAGGATATTCCAGAAGAGGATGTTGACACTCCCCTTGTGCCCAAGTCACCGGAAATCACTGACATAAACCCTCCCTCCGACCCTCCCGAAGTTGAACTGATCATTTCCCTCAATGCTCTCACTGACTTCTCTGCCCCCCAAACCCTCAAGTTAATCGGTTACATCAAGCACCGAAAGCTCATCATTTTGGTTGATAGTGGCAGCACCCACAATTTTATTCATCGCCGCATTGCCCAAGAAACCCATTGCTACATTCATGCTGTCAACAATTTCCAAATCATGATTGTCAATGGTGGTTCTATGAAATGTGGCGGGCGCTATGAAAATGTGTGTCTCGAAATCGGTGACTACCACCTAAAATCCCATATGTTTTCTATTGACATGGGCGGTTGCGACATTGTGTTGGGTGCAAACTGGCTCAGGACTTTGGGTCCCATTCTCATGGATTTTCAGAACTTAACCATGCAATTCGACCAAGGAGGCCACCAATATAAATTTCAAGACATCACTATTGGTTCACCTGAGGTCATCAGTTCTCATCGCATGGAAAAACTGCTCAAAAAAGGTCATTCTGGTGTCATTGCCCAACTCCATGCCATACAAGCCATAGAAACCCCATCAGTGCCCCAAGACCTCTAAACCCTCATTTCTAAACATCAAACGGTATTTTCCACTCCCCAAGGACTCCCTCCTTCCTGGGGTGTCCATGATCATTCCATTCCCCTTGTCCCAAGAAGCCTCCCCCCCAATATACGTCCATATCACCACCTCTTTGCACAAAAAAATGAAATTGAAAAAATGGTCCAGAAACTCCTTATTGTCGACGTCATCCATCCTAGTACGAGCCCTTACTCCTCTCCGGTTGTCATGGTACTGAAGAAAGAAGGTTCTTGGAGAATGTGTCCTGACTTCCGTGCTCTCAACAAACTAACCATCAAAGACAAATTTCTCATTCCTATCATTGATGACCTCCTAGATGAATTGAGTGGCGCCCAATTCTTTACCAAACTTGATCTTAGCTCGGGCTATCACACGTATGAAAGAGGTTGACTCTGTCCATGATGATTCTGTGGGTAGTAAGATTCCACAGTCTGCACCCCTTAACATCATCACCATATCAAAGATCTACCTGTTTGATCTGAGTCCTACTTAGACTGCTGATAAAAAAACATAAGCATCACAACCGAATAATTGCACATTTGAGTAATTACGAGATGACCTGTTCATACCTCTTCCTGAATCTTCTTGTCTTTTGCATCTGATGGTGACTAAGTTACTAGATAGAAAAATCTCTTATGTCCACAACTATTGATGCAACTTGGGAGTAGTGAACATGGCTATTCGATCCCAACTTCCTTCCAATACTTTCCAAGTTCCAGGGATATGAACTTACCTTCATCATGTATTCTCAAACACTTGATTGACTTGCCAACACATCAACCTTTCTACAGACCCACCTTTCCTTTCTAAACTCGACACATTGCTCCACCTTGAACTTTTCATTTCAACAACTTTGACCAAATCCGACCAAGCCGACTAGGTAAACCTTCACTGCTTACCTCCAGGCCCATTTACATTGAAGTTCACCAAGCCTTTTGTAGGCTTTATTACTTGTAATCCATGAACACAATACCACGTGACACCCAAAACACATGGACCCGAGAAACCATCTTCGACCTAAAAACATATGTAACTCATTAACTCTTTCACAAGGTTAACCCAACATACATGCCTCCCCCACATATTCAATCTACCTAAATCTGTGACTAGACTTTTCATAGCTGACCTAATAAACCAGGGTACGCATGTTACAAACATATGCCCATTTACATGCAATCAATAATTTCTACAACTCCAAAGTAAGTACAATTTTTTTTTCTTCAAGGTGACTCAACCATCACCGCTCATCTCATTTCCTTGTTGTATGAGAAGATCATGCATATTGAGCTTCAATAGCGCAAAACTATTTTTACCACTGAGCTTCAAACTTGAAACTCAAACTTGGAACTCTACACTTCACTTATATTTAAATGGGATCCTTCATGTGCATAATAATACAAATGTTTTTATCCCTATCATACCTATCTCAAGTATATCTGTGCATATATCTTATGTTCAATGTTTTTCCACAGTAATCATTCCACGAGTATCACTCCAGAGGTTATTGTTGTTATCACGCCTTTTGCATATGGTAAGGATCAATGAATATCGCCCCTCTTCCAACACACAACAGTCATATTTCCCCTCTTCCAACACACAACACTCGAATCACCCAAATGCTCTTTACATATACCAAGCTCAACGTTCCTCCCGAAGCATTAGGGAAAATAATAATGCCCCTGCAATGAACTCAAATCTCTTCCTCACACTTCAGATCTCATTTAACTCGATCACTTGTTGGGTAGCGGAAGCAAAACATAGCATAGAATCATAGTAAAAACAAGTAAGATCAAACAAGCATTAAACTAAACACAACAATCTTACAATTTGACACACTGATTTATGTGGAAAACCAATGAGGAAAAAACCACTAACAATGATAAGAAGTATTCTTTTATTCAAGGGAAAATTACAATCACCAACCTAGGCATACAACCATCATCTCCTTTCATACACACAACATTTGTGTCTTGCTCTCACACACTCACTACACATTGCTCTCACACCTCTATGGATATACTAGTATATATAACATCTATCCTAAGTTACATAAACTTATCATGAATAAATTACATAGTTACAAGAAGAATTCATAAATAGATTACATGCATGCCCATTAACATAACTGCCTTCATGTGCATGTGACATCATGCTGAAATTTGTTGCATGTTTCCAACATAAATCAATTATGTGAAATGAAAGTCACCCTTGTTCTACGTAATTGTATCTGTGATAGAATTTGTTTTAACTGAAATTTGTTTACTAATAAAGTTGTTTTAAATGCCAATAACGTCAATTTAATAGTCATTTATGAAGAAATTCATTTTAATTGTCATTTATCCAAATAACTCTACACGGTTATTAGCTTAATCAGAAAAACATAAGAGTGTGAATCTCCTGGGCGGTGGTGGGAATATCGTAATAATAACAGAGTTACTAGCTTAATCAAATTTCTTTTTAAGATTATTTGGAATGTGCACATCAGAGTCCGTGGAATAGTGGCAACTTTTCAATACCAGTTTGGTGTATTAGGTTTTACTGAATATTCTTAGGCAACGAATCCAGAGAGCCCGGCTGATATGTCACGGATATAATTTTGTCCTGGGACATGACTGTGGCGGCAGCAGTTATAGCTTTCCTGATATTCCAAGTATTTCTATGGTGGAAGCAATCTCTGTGTGATTGCGTATATTTCAACGACGGCGAAAAGTGCAGCTATGCAAACTAATTCGAAACCATCATTATCATTTTAGATTTTATTGGTATAATGATTAATGATTAAGTTTTTAGGATAATGATTAATGATTTGTTTATCTATTGGTATCATTTATAATTAGTATTTAGATTTGAATTATTTGATTTGATTTCTATTAAAAAAGAACCCTGCATATTTGGTAGGATTATTTGGTAAAGTTTTAATAAGGTGGAGAGTAGGATTTTACTAATTGTCTACTCCAATCTAGGTCACGGGTTAAGTTATTACCAATTTCTTCTCTGAAATGTCCACGTACCTCTATAATTTGTACGTGGATACCATTCTATAGATAAAGAAACATGATACACCACTTGCTATTAATAAGAAACATTTAACAAGTCATGCATAACAATTAACAAGGCCATAAAAGCAATACTGAGATAGATTACATAAAAAAAAAAAAAAAACTTATTTACTCCTTAGCTCAGATTATGAGTCCATAAGGACTCTCTTGCCCTTCATCCTGTGCAATTCAAAGAGGTGAACCTTCTTCTCTGCCATGCATTCCCTCAAGTTGTTCCACATCTTTCCACGGCTCCAAGGCTACTTGTTAGGAAATTTCAATGATGGAAACTCCAGGGATTCAATGTTGGAAACTTCAAGGATTCTCAATTGTGGACAATCCTTTCACAATTGTCAACATTCTCCCACACACATGCATCAATTTCTCTCTGGAAATACTAGTAGCTCCTAAAGCCAACTATCCATGACTCACTATCTCCAGCAATTTGTTTCCCATGCTCAAACCCAAATGAGAATGAACAAGAAGAATGAATTAATGAGGAACAACCCAAAAATAATTGAGTAACGAGTGACCAACCCCACTCAAAACAATAATAGGGTTTAAATAATCCAATGCATAACATGGCCTTCCCCAAAAAGCTCACCTAAACCCCATTTTTTTTATTGAAACAAAGATGGATAAATAAAATATAATAAGAGAATTAACCCCTTTATTCCCCCATGTACGACGAAATCATATCCCCTATAACCAACGATGTATTTTGTTATTAATATTCAAAGTATTACATTTCTAGGCTCTCCATCATTTTCAAATTTGCAATCACTCTAGCCTTTCATAAAATAAACAAAATACATTATTAATCTCGGTATTCAAAACCAAAATATTGCATTCCCCTCCCCCTTATTTTGGCACCTGAGTGCATCATATATAATTATAAAATTAAAACATCAAAATCCTTCAAAAAGTCTTGGGTACTCTTCGTGCATGCCATCATCATGCTCCCAAATAGCATCTTGAGAACCCTAAAAGGTCCACTTAACCTTTAGCAATCCTATGGTTTGATTTTGAAGGACCTTGACCTTCATGTCGAATATGCACACTTACTAGACGCAACAGTCTCATTTTGGCTCCACCTGAATCAAATTCCAATCAATGACATGGTTAGGATCATGCAGATACTTTTTTAGAAAAGATACATGAAATACATTATGCACATTCATCGAAGAAGGAAATGCAAGCATGTATGCAATTGACCCTATTTTTTTCAATATCTAAAATTGACCACAAAATCTGGCTACTAGTTTGGTACAACTTCCCTAGTACTAGTGTGTATGTTGGATTCTCCCAAATCATTGGAGTATTTCATTTTCTACCATACAAAGCTTCAAATGGGATCATCTTCAACAAAGCTTCATACACATTATTGTAGGAAAACTCAACCAAATGTAAGTAATCTTCCTACTAAGATAGTTTATCCATCACATACTGACATAACATATTTTCAATCACTTAGTTGACTCTCTCTATTTGTCTATCTATGGATGGTATGCTATGATAAATTTATGATTTTTACCAAATCCCTTAAATAATCCTCTTCAAAAGTTTGAATTAAACTTTGTATCTCTCTTTGAAACAATTGTCTTACGTATTCCTTGCAACCCAACAATTTCTTTCATGAAACATTATGCAATGTTAGTTGTTGTATGAGTCATTTTGACTCTAATATAATGAGAAACCTTTATAAATCTATCCACCACTACCATTATTGAATCATGTTTCCTTGTTGTCATGGGAAATTTAGTAATTAAATCAAGGAATTTCAGTAATTAAATCAATGGTTACCAGTTCTTATTTCCACTCTAGGATTAGCAATGGATATAACAAATATGTTTGAAGTCTATCCTTATMTTTCACTCTCTCACATTTCATACATCTATAAATGTAATTAATAATTTATCCTTCTTCATTCATGGTCACCAAATTCCCCAATTCTCTGGAATTAAGAACATAAATTGTGTTTTATGCATAAGTATCACACATTCTCCGTGTTTATACTCTTTAAATATTTGTTTTACTTCTTCCTACTATAATCTTTCTTTTATATGTGGGTAATGTTGGTCTATAACAACAACATCTAAAAAATTTCTCCTTAAATCCAATTGATGTGTATTAATGGTTGTAGGATGCATGGTGTGCATCCTTATGCTAAGTGCATAAATAACTTTATTTTATTTTCTTTGGATATGTTTGATGTCAAAGTCATATTCACTTAAGAATTCCAACCATCTTTTTTGTATAGCATTTAAATTTGGTTGTTCAAACAAATATTTCAGACCACTATGGTATGTCCTTAATTTGAATTTCTTCCCTATTAAATAATGTTTCCACATCTTCACTCCATGAACTATCACAAGAAACTCCAAATCACGTGTGGCATAATTCATATCATGTTCTTTAAGCTTTCTATAATCATAACTAATGACATGTCCATTTTGAGTGAGGACTCCATCATGTCCTTCTTTGCATGGATTTGTACATACCACGAAATTCTCATTTGGGTTGGAAATCTTCAGAATAGGTGCACTCGTAAGTAAGTTTTTCAATAAAATAAAAAATTATTCACACTCTATTGTCCATCCAAACTTAACTCTATTATTTTATAAATAAGTTATGGGATAAGCAATCTTAGAGAATCATGTTATAAATATTTTGTAGTATCCGACTAATCACATAAAAAACATGACTTATAAAACATTATTTGGTGTTGGCCATCCTCTAATGGCTTCAGTATTCTCTGAAACTACTAATTTATACCTTCCTCTGAAATAATGTGCCCCAGATAATGAATCTTCTCTTGGTAGAGACAACACTTTCTTAACTTGCAATATAGTTGATGTTCCCTTATCTCTTTCAGTACCAATGTCAAGTGATGTTTGTTTTTCTTCTGATTTGGAATAAATAAGTATGTCATCTAGGAACACAACAACTAGCTTATATAGATAGTTTCTAAATATGTCATTCATCAAGCACATAAATGTATRTTGTGTATTGGTTAGTCCAAATGGCACCACCACAAATTCATAATCATAATACCTGGTTCTAAAAGTTTCCTTACTCATGTTTTCTTCCTTGATTMTCACCTSGTGATATCCTGATCTCAAGTCTATCTCTGAAAATATATTTTCYCTTGTTAGTTGGTGAAAGATGTCATCAATTTTGGGTAGAGTTAATTTGTTCTTCATAGGGATTTTATTGAGTTATCTAAAGTCAATACATAGACTCAACATTCCATCTTTCTTTTTCTCAAAGTTTACTAGTGCTCCCCAAGGTGACACACTTGGGCGTATATACCTTTTCTTCAACAATTCTTCTAGTTGAATTTGTAATTATTTTAATTATGGTGTACTCATTTTGTAAAGTGTCTTTGATACTAGAGTAGCTCTAGCTACTAAAGCAATACAGAAATATATATCGCTCTTTGGTTGGAATCATGGTATTTCTCTGAATACATCCTCAAACTCTTGCAATACTAAAAAATAATCAAAACATGGCTCTTTAGTCCTTTCAGGCTCCTCCACATGAGTTGCATACAATTGGCATACTTTCATGAAACATCTCTTCAGTTGTAAGATTGAAATCTCCCTAATAGAAATGGGTCTTGGAATTCCTTCCATAGTGTTATGATTTCCTTCTTCATCGAGACATGTAAATGTCTTGCTATGGAAATCTAGGATAGCATGACTATTTTTAAATCAATCCATTCCAATTAAGATATCAGGAGATCCTAATGGTATGATATTCGAATAAACATTGGTATTCACTTCATTCATATTTAATGGACAATCTTTGAGAGTCTCATTCATACTCCTTTTAGTTCATGTGGCTTGTTGAACTCACCATGATATTTCAAGTTTACTTTTTCTCAAATGGAATTTGTCCACAATTTTTGGATTAATGTAACTATGGATTTCTCTTAAATCAATTAAAATAACAAAAAATTAATTTATGATCTTACCTTCCACCTCAATCATATGGGATTGGTGTTCCTCTTATTGATATTCTAGGGATTGATATATCCTTGGAATATTTATGCATGGGTCTTCTAATGGGCCCTTTGTTTCTGAAATGGATAAGGCTAATGCACAAAGTCAAATCAGCCACATGACAGTGAGAAGGAAGAAGTTAAATGAACAACACAACAAATGGAATCTTGAGAAGCAACAAAAATGTCAATACCATGGGCGTATTAAAGAATACAGGAAGCAAGGAAGATTGGATTTGATATGATCAATAGGTTGTGTCAAAGACACAAATGTATGAGTAAAAGGGTGATGTAATAGGATGGGGTTAATTATGTTTTCAATGATAATGATATCGTTGTGATTGTTGGGTTATGTTATTATTTCTTTAGTTCAGGTTTATTTTTCTATTCCCATGGGAAAGTATTGCAATAGTCTCTATGGGTATCAATGCTTCATTCGCAGTAGATCTTGAGTCTATATGTGTTGCACAAGACACTATATTGTAGATCTAGGTGTTGTGAGGAAAAATGTGTGAGAATATTAGATGTAAGAATGGTTTGTACCACTGCTGCTAATACAATGATATAGTTTAGGTCCTACAAATTTGTTTAAGAGGATATATTTTATGTTATGAATGGACCTATAATTTTATTGCTTATCTTCTTATTCTTTTCCTTTTTCTAATGTTATCTCAATGGTATTGAAACTCAACTTAATCGATAACTTATGGATCTGAGTAGCATAGAAGGGGATTTGTGATGCAGGAGCATCACCTTCAATGTCAAAATGCAAACGTGGAGGCAAAGGAATGACATCTTAGCAATGACAAAGTTTCAAATCAAAAATTAACTCAGAATTAAATCGAGTTGTTGAGATATTTTGTAAACAACATTTTAAAAATGTAACTTGTTTGTAAATTCGTGAAGCATTGTAAGGGATTGCAGATATTGAGTGTTGACTGTTATCTGGAAATAACTATTAGTTATTGTAATAGGACAGAGTAGGTAACCGCTAAGATCTTGATAGGATAGGTTGCAGACACGATGAGAGAGCTTGTGGAGCCAGTCCTTAGATAGTTTTTCATTGTTGCATTTTAATAGAACAGAAAGAATAGAAAGAATGAGATAGAGATCTGAGAGATTAGTAGAACAAATTAGAGTAGAAGAAACATTATGTAATTTTTTTTCATGAAGGAATAGAACATATGGAATTGTCCCAAATCCTTGGACTGTATTCATTTGATGTATGGATGAATGAATTATATATTCTATGTGTGTGATTTATTCCATTTTTATTCATGTGTGATTGTTAGAGAAGTGTTAGTATGAAGTTGTGACGAATATGGATGAGTTTCAATTTTTTCTCTTATGACACTCGTATGCAAGGTGTGCATCTCGAACGCAAGGAGTGCATCGACTAAGTCTTAGAGTGACTCAGAGAAGTTCATAGAGAACAAAGGAAACTTAGACCAAGTTGAATGTGTGCACAGTGTTGTGAAATGACCAAGCGTCGAAGAACCCAAACCACAGTAACACCAGGTGGGCGAGAAGAATTTATTTTCAAGAAATCCTTCGATCTGAATTATCGAAATACCGAGAATGCAAGGTATGCATGGGGGATGAAAATTATTTGAAGGAGAAATCTTAGAAGGGATAGAAATTTCCATCAAGTGTCAGAGAGAGATGATAGTTAGACTCGTAAGGAGGATTTAAGGTCAGAAGCTTAGGAGGAGGACTGGAAGTGGTCGTTGGATCACTGTGAAAAATATCAACAGTTGTTTGATCAGAGTGAAGTGCACGAGCCTTAGCGCTTCACACACAGAGAGAGAAAACTCACAATAGTTGAGAATTGTGATTTCCGGAGCCCAAAGAGACGAAGATCCAAAATAGGATCTCAGTTGCCCGATCAGTAGGAACAGATATGAACCATCAAATTGTTTGGGGAAAATTCCAAGTGTCAGATCACCCATGTAAATATGAGCCTTCATATATCGTGAGTCTAGGATGGGGCGAGTTTGAACATTGAGATTTCCAAAATGCGGATTGCCAAAGGGCCGGAGCGAATTTGGACTGTTGGATCTAGGAGGACAAGTGTCGGTAGGTCGAAAGATCTAGAGGACGGCAAAGGTCAAAGTGTTGAAAGACCTAAAACTTGAAGAGTCGAGGGGTTAATATCCTTTGATCTATAAGTGGGCACTTGTCAACAGATCCTGAGCTCTGGGAAAGTTGAAGTGATTTTTCAATTTGAAATCTGAGATTTCCTAAGTGCAAAGGCCCAAATACCTAAAGTAAAATCTAGGCCATGAGATATAAAGGAGACAAGGTGTGAATCTGTGAACTCTGGGTAAGGTTCCAAAGTGGTTCATAGTCATTGGATTTAGAGGAGACATGGTGCCAATCTTTGAGCTCTCGGTAAAGACCTGAAGAAATCCTCGATCGTTAGATCAGGAGGACACACATAAATGGATCACAGAGTCTAGGTAAAAACCATTGGGAAAAAATAAGTTTGATATTTATGATCTCATAAGTCTGTAGACCCGAAGGAGATCTCGACTATAAATCGATAAGACAGTCGTAGGATCATTGATATAAGTTGAAAGTTCAAACATATGAAGTGGGAACAGAATCATTGATGGAGTAGGACATGTGTCAATAGATCGTGAGTTCTAGAATATTTGAGTACGAAAGAAATTTGGGTTTGAGATTTCAAAACTCTGAAGTTTGGAGTTGCGAAGGAGATCACAGTCATTGATTGAAGGAGGGGTAGATCTAGGCCCTAGATTTTGAAGGTGTATAACCAAACCGTCGATTCAGATTTTATCATCAAGATAGTGAGATCAACAATCCCATAGCATTGCAGGAACAAGACTTGTGCATAGTTTAAAATATTGAGGGTGGGATGCAATCCAAACTGTGATTTCATCAGGAGGACACGTGGAGGTTGGAGGAGCATTGCGAGCCCAAAATTAGTTTGACTTCAAACCACTTGTATCCATTTTCGCAATCGTGTGGTCATTACTGAGGTCACATCACGAGGGGGATTATCATAAAAATGGAGCTAACACCCGACACTCTGAGCTTTCGCAGTAGAGTGAAAGGGAGGGTTCTGGGTGCCAGTAAAAACTGCAACAGGAAGCCAAAAGCACCTATGGTTAGTCACAGAAGGAAACCATTAAGGTTTCATAGAGTCACTCGACTCTAGAATCAAAGATCCAAGACTGGGAGGTTGCACATCCCTACGATAGAGTAGGGGGGCCTGCATCAGGTAGTATCAAAGATGATATTTAGTTTGTTTGTAGAAACCAAGCAAAGGAGAAAAAAGGTAAATTGATATCATTTGTGGTATCAAGAATTTGATTTCTGTTGTTGTAGGTGACACAGTGGAATCATGCCACCTAGAAGGCATAGAGAGAATGCATAAATGGAAGAAGAAATGAGGCGACTTCGAATGAGACTGGACACCATGGAAACAGTGTAGAGAAGAGCACTAGATGTTGGAGATATCAGTGAAGCTGAGAGTGAAGAAGAAAAGGTCAAAGAAAATGTAGCAAAGTATGTTGCACAATATCGTTTGATAAAAGTTGTTTCAAAAATAGGATCCAGACAAAGGATAAAGGTACCAATGTATGAAGGCAATTTAGAAGTTGAATAATTGTTAGATTGGGTACGTGCTATGGACAAATACTTCGATTACGAAGATATCGAAGAATATAAGATGGTGAAGCATGCAATGACATGAGTGAAAGGTCATGCAATGATATGGTGGGATGAACTGCAAGTCAAACGCATGAGAAATGGTAAGTATAAAACAAAAAACTCAGATAGGATGGTAGCCAAGCTGAAGGAAAATTTTATCCCAAAGGACTATCAAATCAATCTTTTTAGAAGATTGCAAAACCTAAGCCAGAAAATCTTATCAGTGAAGGAGTAGACTAAGGAATTTTACAGACTGAACATCAAGGTTGGACAGAAAGAAAATGAGGATGAAAAGAAATCCAGATATATCAATGGGCTGAGATACAAAATACAAGAGATGATCAACATGATGTTGGTTAGTACAGTCAAGGATTGTTATCAAGAAGCCTTCAAAGATGAAGAAAGATTGGCCAAGAAACAAATCCAATGAAGCAGAGGAGGAAATTCAAGCAGAGGTAAGGGAACCACCAGAGAGAAGTTCCAAAAGTTGAAGCATGAAGTTGACAAACAACATAGTCATAATGAGAAGGGTGGAAGTTCTAAAGAAGGACAACATGGAGGGAGAAGTTATTTTTCTAGAGGAAGAGGAAGAGGAAGAGCCAGAGGAGGCGTAGTTAGATGTTAATCCTGTGGAAAGAAAGGTCACAAGTCTTGGGAATGTCTCAAGAGAAAGAACAAAGGAGGAGGTGAAGAACACATTGCTGACAAACAGAAGCATGTGGAAGCAGAAGAGGGAGAAGGAGGAAAGAACCTCATGATGAGGAAGATTCTTCTTAAACCAAAGAAGGAAATGGAGGACCCAGTTCAGTGAACAATTCTGTTCAGAACTACTTTCAAAACGAAAGACAGAGTTTGCAAGGTGATTATAGATAGTGGGAGCACTGGCAATCTAGTATCCATAGAGATGGTGGAGAAACTGAAACTGAAGACAAATGAACATTGAAACCCGTACAAGGTATCGTGGTTGCAGAAAAGGCATCAAGTAATATTAAGTCAACAATGACAAGTTGAATTTAAAATAGGAGGTTATAGGGATGAAATATTATGTGATGTAATTCCTATGGATGTATGTCATATTTTATTGGGAAGGCTGTGGCAGTTTGACATAAAATTTATTCATGATGGGAGAAAGAATACTTATACCCTAGAAAAGAATGGTAGGACACATATGTGGTTACCAATAGAAGACAAAGAGAAAAAGAGGGAAGCTAGTTGAAGTATACTTCTCATGAGTGGGAAGGAACTCTTGAATGAATTCAATAAGGAGAAAGAAATGTAGTTTGTTGTTGGTGAGGAAGCCTAGAGTTATCCTTACAAGTACTTATGTGGAAGATTTTCCTGAAGAAATCAAGGAACTGTTAGAAAACTTTGTTGACGTAGTAGTGGATGAGTTACCTCACTCATTTCCACCCATCGGGAGTATAAGCCATCATATTGACCTTATTCTAGGAGAAAGTTTACCAAATAAAGTAGCTTATAGGTTGGCACCTAGAGAGAATGAGGAAGTCAAAAATCAAGTCCAAAAGTTGTTGGATAAAGGTTTTGTCAGAGAAAGCCTAAGCCCGTGCGCAATACCAACTATGTTAAGTCCAAAGAAGGATGAAGGATGGATAATGTGTATAGATTCTTGAGCCATCAACAAGATAACCATTAGGTACATATTTCCTTTACCGAGGATGGATGATTGGATGGATTGTTTGAGTGGAGTGAGCTATTTTTCCAATATAGACTCCAAGAGTGGATATCATCAAACAAGAATGAGAGAGGGGGATGAATGTAAAACAACATTCAAGACAAATGAAGGATTGTTTGAATGGATGGTCATGTCATTTGGGTTGAATAATGCACCAAGAAAATTTATGACATTGATGAATGAAGTGTTGAAAGACTTCATAGGGAATTTTGTCATAGTTTATCTAGATGACATACTAATCTTTAGTAAGACAAAGGGAGAACACTTAATAAATTTGACATCAGTGATGGAGAAGTTGCAGCAAGAGAAGTTGTTGATAAATCTAAAGAAAAGTTCTTTTATGAAGAAGGAAGTCATATATTTTGGTTTCATGGTCTCCTCAAATGGATTGAAGATGGATCCGGAAAAGGTAAGAGCAATCAAAGAATGGACATCCCTAAACATCATATTTGAGGTAAGAATTTTTCATGGGCTAGCAGGATTTTATAAAGTTACAGTGGTATATGTGCACCCATGTTGGACACTATGAAGAAGAAACACAAGTCCTTCAGTTGGATAGAGGAAGATGAAAAGAGTTTCAAAGTGTTGAAAGAGAAAATCACAAAACAACCAATTATGGTCTTGTCGTATTTTGGAAAAACATTTCAAGTGAGATTTGATACAAGTGGATTAGTTTATTGGAGCAGTCTTGAGTCAAGACAATAGGCTAGTTTCTTGTTTCAGTGAGAATCTAAATGACGCCAAGCATAAGTATTCCACATATGACAAAGAATTTTATGCAGTGATTCAAGCTTTGAATAAGTCAAGACACTATCTAATTCTCAAATAATMTGTCTTGTATAGTGATAACCAAGCTTTGCAATTTATTACTATGCAAGAAAAGTTGAATCATAAACATGCTAAATGGGTAGAATTTATGAAAATTTTTACTTTTGTTGTTAAGCACATTGTTGGAACTGCTAACAAATTTGCAGATGCTTTGAGCAGGAGGAGATTGATTGTACATGAATTCCAGGTGGAGACCTTAGGGTTTCAAGACCTCAAAGAGATGTATAAAGAAGATGCATATTTTAAGAAAGCTTATGAGGCATGCAAGAATCCTTTGTTGGGATAAAGAATCCCAGGGAATGAATATTTGATCCAAGATGGATTAATGTTAAAGGGAAACCAATTGTGCATACCGAAATGCTCAATGAGAGATAATTTGTTGAAGGAGAAACACAACGGAGGTTTAGCTGGACATTTTGGTCACGATAAGACATTTTCACAGCTGAGTAATTCGTATTATTGGCCGAGCATGAGAGCAGAGGTGAAAATTTTCGTGAACAAATGCATAATTTGTCAATATGCAAAAGGAAGACAACATAACCTTGGTTTGTATCAGCCATTGCCAATTCTAGAAAGGTCGTAGGATGCAATCAATATGGATTTTGCTTTGGGATTGCCTAGAACTCCAAATGGGAGTGATTCCATATTTGTTGTGGTGGACAGATTTTAAAAAATAACACATTTCATACCATTCTAGAAGACAAATGATGCTACACACATAGCTAATTTGTTTTTCAGAGAAGTGGTGAGACTACTTGGATTGTCGAGGAGAATAGTCTCAGATCGGGACACCAAATTTGTAGCTCTATGGAAGAGGCTAGGGACAAACTTGCCCATTATTTCATCATATCACCCTCATACAGATGGAGAGACTGAAGTAGTAAAAAAGAGTGTGGGAAACTTGTTAATAAGTTTAGTCACTGAGAAAGGTCATCAATGGGATCAAATTCTGGCACAAGCTGAATTTGCATTCAACAATTCAGTGAAGAGGAGCACAGGGAAAAGTCCATTTGAAATTGTATATGGTATACATCCAATAGGGTTTACAGAGTTGAGATATCTAAATCAAGATGAGTTCAGAAGTGCTGGAGCGGAGGATTTTGTAGCAGAAATGAAGAAACTCCATGATAGAGTCAGAGAATAACTATAGAATGGCAACCATAAATACAAGAGCAGAGTTGTTCAAAAGAGGATAGAAGTTCAATTCGATGTTGGAGATGAAGTTTTATCTCATTTGAGAAAAGAAATGTTTCCAAGGGGAACATATAAAAAATTGAATATGAAGAAGATAGGACCATGCAGGATTCTCAGAAAATTTGTAGCCAATGCTTATGAATTTGAGTTGCCAGACAATGTTGGGATATCATCAATATTCAATGTTGCAGACCTGTATCCTTATAGGAGATATGAGGTAGGATAATTAGATGACCAGAAAGAATTTTTGTGGCAAGAACAATTGCCCACAATAGAAAAAACTTAGATGGAGAAAATCAATGAACAAAGAGATGGAAAGAAGACTAGGAGAAAGACATATCATGAATACTTAGTGAAGTGGAAATATCATCCAATGGAAGATGCAAGTTGGGTTACAGTACCTGATATTTTGAAGCATAGAAAGACAGTGCAGGAGCTCATGGACAAGAGTCCATGAAAATTTTAACCAAAGGAGTATGATGTAGGAGCTTCACCTTCAAAGTCAAAATGCAAGCGTGGAGGCAAAGGAATGACATCTCAACAATGACAGAGTTTCAAATAACAAATTAAATCAGAAGTAAGTCGGGTTGTTGAGATATTTTGGAAACAACATTTTAAAAATGTAACTTGTTTGTAAAGTCATGAACGACTGTAAGGGATTGCAGATATTGAGTGTTGACTCTTATCTGGCAATAATTGTTAGTTATTGTAATAGGATAGAGTAGGTAACTACTAATAGCTTGTTAGGATAGGTTGTAGACAGGACAAGAGAGCTCGTGGAGCCAAGGCTTAGATAACGTTTTGTTGTTGCATTGTAATAGAACGTACATAATAGAAGAGTGAGATAGAGATATGAGAGATCAGTAAAAGAGAGTAGAGTAGAAGAAACATTATGTAATTTCTTTTCATGAAGGAATAGAACAGACAGAATTGTCACAAATCCTTGGACCGTGTTCATTTCATGTATGGATGAATGAATGTTATATTATGTGTGTGTGATTTATTCCATTTCATTTCATGTGTGATTCTTTGAGAAGTGTTAGTATGAATTAGTGATGAATCTGGATGAGTTTAATTTGTTTCTCTTTTGACACTCATATGCAAGGTGTGCTAATCGAATGCAAGGAGTGTGTCGAATGATTCTTAGAGTGACTCAAAGAAGTTAAGAGAGAACAAAGGAAAATTAGACTGGTTTCAATGTGTGCACAACATTGTGAAATGACCAAGCATCAAATAACTCGAACCAGAGTAACGCTAGGTGGGCGAGAAGAATTTATTTTCAATAAATCCTTTGATCTGAGTTATCGAAATCCCAAGAATAGAAGGTGTGCATGGGAAATCAAAATCCTTTTAAGGACAAAGATTACAAGGGATAGCACTTTCCATAAAGTGTCAAAGAGAGGCGATAGTCGGACTCGTAAGGAGGAGTAAAGGTTTGAAACCTTTGAAGACGAATAAATCTTCCATGTCAAAAGGAATCAGAAGCTCATGAGGAGGAAAGACAATGGCCATTGGATCATTGTGAAAAAGATCAACAACCATTTGATCATAGTGAAGTGCACGAGCCTTAGCGCTTCACACACAGAGAAGAGAGAAAACTCACAAGAGTTGAGAACTGAGATTTTCAGAGCCTGAACAATCGAAGATCTGAAATAGGATCTCAACCACCTGACTAGTTAGAACATATCTTAACCATCAGATTGTTCGGGGCAAAATCCAAGTGTTGGATAGCCCAAGTAAATCTGATTCGTAAGATAGTGTGAGTCTGGGAGGAGGTGAGTTTGAAATTTGATATTTCAGAAGCATGGAGAACCAAAGGGCCAGAGTGTATTTGGACCATTGGATATAGGAGAACACATGTTAGTAGGTCAGAAGATCTAGAGGAAGGTGAAGGTAAAAGTGTTTAAACACGTGAAACCTGAAGAGTCAAAGGGTCGAGAGTCGTCAATCTATAAGTGAACACTTGGAAACAGATTGTGAGCTCCGAAAAAGTTGAAGTTATTTTTTAGTTTGAAATCTGAGATTGCTGAAGTGTGAAGACCCAAATACCCAAAGTAAAATATGGGTCGTGAGATCTAAGAGAGATGTGGGGTGAATCTGTGAACTCCAGGTAAAGTACCAAAGTGGTTCATAGAAATTGGATTTAGAGGAGATGTGGCACACATCTGTTAGCTCTAGGTAAAGACCCAAAGAAATCCTCGATTGTTAGATCAGGAGGACATGCGTTAGTGGATCACACACTATGGGTAAAAACCATTAGGAAAAATAAGTTTGAGATTTGAGATCTCGGAAGTGTGGAGACCTGAAGGAGATCTCGACCATCAATCAAGAAGAGGGTCGCAGGATTGTTGATTTGATTTGAAAGGTCAATCATCTGAAGTGGGAGTAGAATCATTGATCGAGCAGGATAGGTGTCAACAGATCATGAGTTCCGAAATATTTGAGTACGGAAGAAAGTTGGGTTTGAGATTTCAAAACCACAAAGTCCGAAGTTGCAAAGGAGATCATAGTCGTTGATTGAGGGAGGGGTAGATCTAGTCCATATATTTGAAAGGAACAAATCTGAAATGTCGATTCTGATGTTATCATCAAGATCGTGAGATTGACAATCCTGTAGCATTGCGAGAACATGAGTTGCACAGATTTTAAAATATTGAGGGCGGGATGCAATCCAAACCATGGTTTTATCAAGAGGAGACGTGGAGGTTGGAGGAGCATTGCGGGCCTAAAAGTAGTTTGACTTCAAACTGGTTGTAGATGCGCCTGCAATTACGTGGTCATCACCGAGGTCACATCAAGAGGGAGCTTATCTAAAAAAAGGAACTAATGTACGACACTGTAAGATTTCATAGGAGAGCGAAAAGGAGGGTTGTGGGTGCCATTAAAACCTACAACAAGAAGCCTAAAGGGCCTTTGGTTAGTCACATATGGAAACCATTAAGGTTTTGGAGAGTCACTCGACTTTAGAATAGGAGATCCAAGACTAGGAGGTCACGCATCCCTACGACAGAGTAGGGGGGATACATCAATTTGATGTTTCCTTCTCTATAACTTCTTTCATATTTAAAGTCTTGGTTGTGCTTCGGGTCATACCTCCTTCCCTTGTTGAAGGTTGAATATGCCAGCATATCTACACTATAATGGTTCTTTTTTGTTGGAAACTACCGAGGACCCTCGTCTCAATCTTGCACCAACATCTTATACTACATTATCCTCTTGGATGTTGTTTAGTTTCCTCATTGTGTCTTCCATGTGATGGAAATACATGGGATCTTCTTTAAATCCCCTAGATTTTATTGTTGGTACACACAAAGACATTGGAACTTGTACACAAAGACCTCTACAGGTCAACAATAACACAAACTTTAAAAGATGAGAGTTATTATATAGAATGAAATGGGTTACATTTCTTAAATAAAAATATGAATAATTTGAGAGGTTTAAAGTTTTCAAATTCTTGGTTGAAAATGAGAGTGATTTAAAAATCAAGTGTTTAATATTAGATATAGGAGGTGAGTTTACATTTTATGATCTGGATAAATTTTGTGAGAATTGTGGAATCAAGAAACATTTTTCAGAAGAAAGGAATCCACAACAAAATGGAGTTGTAGAAAGGAAGAAAAAAATTATACAATAAATGGCTATAACAATGTTGAATGAATCCAAGCTATGAAACACATTTTGGAAAGAAGTAGTGAGCGCAATAGTTTGCATTTTGAATAGAACACAAATTAGAGTGAACACCAACAACACACCTTATCAATTATGGAAATGCAGTCCAGCTACAGTAAAATACTTCAAAGTATTTGGAAGCAAGTTCTATATAAAGAGAAATAAATATAATTTAGGAAAGTTTGATTCTACAACAAAATAATGCAGAAGGTTGTAGCTAGTATTTATGTAAGAGTGGATGAATCCATACCTCAATAGTAAAATTCATAAAAAACAAAGCTTGAGAGGAAACAACCTACAAAGAACGAGAAAAGGAAGAACAAGAAGAAATAAAATTCCAATATCAAAAGCCACCACCCATAATTGTCCAGAAGAATCATCGTTAAAGTCAAATTCTTGGTGATATAGATGCAGGATTTGAGACTAAAAAAATATTGAACTTTTATTTTATATCTAAATTAGATCCCAAGAATTTTACATAAGCTAGCGAAGATAAACATTGGTTTAGTGCTATGGAAGAATAACTAAATCAGATTGAGAAGAATGAGACATTGGAACTTGTTCCTACACCAAAATACAAGAGTGTGATTGGAATCAAATGGGTCTTCAGAAACAAATTGGATGAACATGGATGAGAAGTAAGAAATAGAGAAAGATTGGTCTATATATGGTATGCTCAAGTTGAGGATATTGACTTTGAAGAAATATTGCTCCAGTTGCAATATTAGAAGTAATTAAAATGTTTTTAGTATTTTTGTGTTTCAATAACTGTAAATTCTATAAAATGGATGTCAAGTCAGCCTTTATAAATGGAAATATAGAAGAAGAAGAAGTATATATTCAACAACCATAAGGATTCAAATTGTCAGAAAACTAAGATTATGTATGCAGAATGAAGAAAGCACTGTATGGACTAAAGCAAGATCCCAGAGCTTAGTATTCAAGGCTTAAAAAATAACTACAACAACAAGGTTTCAAAAGAGGACTTCCAGACAATAATATTTACATCAAAAGAAACAATCAATATATGTTACTCATTGTGGTTTATGTGGATGATATCATTTTTGGAAGCAGTGTTGATAGCATGAGCCAAACATTTATAAAAGAAATGAAAAAATAATTTGAGATGTCCATGCTTAGAGAATTGTCATTCTTTATAGGTTTGCATATTTCTCAATCCAACAAAGTCATATTCACTTATCACACCAAATATATAAAGAAAATGTTGAAGAAACTTAGAATGGAAGAATGCGCACCTGTCACTACACCCATGATAATAGTATGTAAGTTGAGCAAAGATGAAGAATCTCTAAAAGAAAATCAAACATTGTACAGGTCTATGATTTCCTTCCTACTATATGTGACAATATCAAGGACATGCATCATGCAAGCAATAGGATTGGTTACAAGATTTCAATCCGCATCGTGTGCAAGAAGTAAAAGTAATATTTAGATATTTGAAGGGAAAATTGTACTTTGGATTATGGTATTCAAGTGTTAGAAAAGAGAGGATTGCAGAGAAATAAAATAAAATAGATGCAGAAATCAAACACAAAATATACACAATAAAACAAAGACACGAATATATGTGGTTCACCCGACGTGGGCTACATCCACCAGATAAATTTCGAGTCCTTCCTTTATTATTATCCAACAAATGAATGGATACAACCTACAACACTCTCGTTGTAACTTCATCTTCTATCTCTCACACTATCCACTCTTAGAATACACTATTTTTCTCTCTCCACACATCGATAATAGAATTCCTCATAAAACAGGGTTGCCTTCTAGGGAAAAGAACCCTAACATAACTTCTATCATCATATTTGTGGCGTTATAATGAGAAATCGAGATTGATTTCAAAATTACAATATTTTACAAGGAAGCTTTCCAATAAAATTATCTTCAGTGGCATTTCCCCCGAACCCTCGCCAAGGGTAGTATCCATTAATTATCGTCTCCCCCTAGAACCCCCTAGGTCCAAATGTGGGGGGAAAGTCCGCCCCACACCCCCCCGTTAGGAAATTAGGTCCAAATGTGGCTGGAAAAAGACTTCTAAATCAGAAATATAATCAAGATCCACAACCAACATCAAGAGGTAAGGACTTCTCTCTAACAACATATACATATGCAGATTGGGCACAAAGTATTGATGACAAGAAAAGTACCAGTGAAGGAGAATTCTTTCTAGGAATTTTTATAGTATCATGGTTGAGAAATAATAAAACTTCAATCTCTCTATCCACGGTAGAATTCAAATATATTACAGCAACAACATGTTGCACACAAGTTTTCTTGATGAAGCATACACTAAAGTATATCAAGGTAGAATATGATATTCCAATCTAAATCATATGCAACAACACAAGTACAATCAACATTTCAAAGAATCATGTTATGCACTAAAAGACAAAGAATATTCCAATAAAGTACCACTTCCCAAGAGAACATATATTCGAGCAAAGTGTGAAGTTGGAATACATTACCACCAAAGAACAGGTTCCAGATATTTTTTCCAAACGCTTTTCGAGAGACACATTTGAATATATCAAAAATAATTTTGGAGTGATATACCTCTCACATCATCATTAAAGAAAAGAACAATCTCAGGGAGAGCATCCCTATTCCATTAATGTCAAATACGGAAAAGTTGCAGAGAGAGGAAGAATTGCATACACAAGGAAAGTTGCAGACAAGGAGAGTATCATAATTGACTAAGGGTTTGTATAATTAAAAATGGCGATATTGTTGGAAATATTATTTTCATTGATGTCAAAGATAGGGGGATACTATATATGTCCAAGATAAAGATTGCAAAATGGATATTGTTGGAAATATTGTTTTGGTATTTTTATGCTTAGCTTGGATACCCTATCCTTGAAGGAATTTTTACTCTAAATAGCTAGCTCAAATGGGATCATAGGTTGTATGGTTGGAAATCTTATTTTGAGACCTTTCCAATGGTATATGGCACTCCCTATGACTCCTTAGGAATGAGGAGATATGAATTTTTTTGTCAAACAACCCAACCAGAAATTTCTGATCAACGAGTCAGTCTTTATAGGTTGGACCTAAAAGTGAGAAGATAACCACTATAAAGATAGGATAGTTGTGTGTGTTTGAAGAGCATCCAAGCAAGTAGATGAAGTTTGAGGTGCACATGAGAAGTTAGAGATTATTCTTGGGGTCTAAATATGTGCAAGAGGATTTTTCTTGGCATTTTAAGGGTGTGCTATGAATGACTAAGGTCTATGATGTTGCAAAGTAAGTTTTTTTGAGGTTGTAATACTGTGTTTTAGTATTATATTCTTAGAATGGTGCTACGAGGTTCATTAGGGAATGAATGCTAAATCTGATTAGGGTTTAACTATGTCTTGGGTATGAAGCAAATACATGTGTTGGAGCATGGACGTTAAGGGCATGATGATTCTATGAAATACATGAAGTATGAATCATGCAGGTGAAGTCATAAGTACTCTTTGTATGAATATCTTCGGTTGGTTCCTATAAGTTTCTTATTCAGTTGGTGCTCAATTAAGGAGATTAGTTGCTCTAGTAGGTTGGTGCCTACATAATATCGTGTTGATTCGATGTTGAACTGAGTATATTGGTGTCTCCATTAGGTTGGTTCCTACAAAATTTCTAACAGTAGGTTCATTCCTACATACATTTGCAAAGATAAGTTTTTTTGGTTTTCTCCCGCAAAGATTTCCACTTTAAACTCTATGCATTGTGATTTGAGTTTATATGTGATAATGAATGATTGATGATATATGTGCTAATGAATGATTCATGAATGTTTAAATAATTACAAGGAATATTATATTTATTCACCCCCCCTCTTAGTATAAGAATAAGTTCAACACAAGGAAGATGGAAATGAATTGCCATCATGAAAGTTATATCCTAGGGGGGAACGTATAGCCCAAGGAAGGGCATATAGCCTATGAGGAAACTGAAAAAGGTTATCCAATAAGAGAAAGGAAACCCAAAATAATATTACAACCTATGAGGGAGTGAGAACATAACCAGGTGATCCAAAATCTAGCTTGAGAAGTGAATTAGTAGTTTATAGGAGAGATAAATTCATTGGCTTCCATAAAAACTGAAATTAAAAAATTCTTACACATTTGCAAAAGATTTCAAATAAGAACCATTGATATCCCATATTTGAAATGGATTTGCTAAAGAAATTAACAAGCAATTGGGTTATTTCAATGGATTATGGTGTCTGTGTCCATGGAAAACAACCTTAAACATAAGTCCAATAGAATTCTTATTTGTTAAAAACACACATCCTTCCATTAAACTACATAGAAACTACATTTCATCACAAATATAGAGAAACTCACATAATAATTAATAAATTAACACATACAAACTAAGAATTTTCCTTGTAAACCCAAATGGAAAAACCAATTTCAAATGGGGCTCAATGTTTCATTTTAGCAATCTCTGGTACAAGGTAGATCTTGGATCTTTATGCCTCTTCCTTTGTTTGCTATTAAAAATCCATTTGAGAGTGAAACTTGTGAAATATATAGGGAGATATAGGGGTAAGGGAAAGGCCAACAACCATGAATCTTCATTTCCCATTCCTCAGTCTTTCTCTACTCTCTTATTCTATGTCTTCATTTTCATTTTATTTTTTTTCCTCTCACATTTGTCTAATTCAAATTTTACATTCTCTTTGTTTTATAATGTTTTCTAACCTTAATAAAGTTTTGATTTAACCTTGTAGGTACTGAGTCTTACAACCATTTGTTGGTTCAGATCCATTTTAGATCAAGTAGGTATACTATGAATTAGTCAACGATACCAATAGGTTGGAGTGAATATTGATTTTGAAGTAAATGCGAATGATGGAGTTGTACAATAGATGTGTCAAGGTGGCTCACTTTCATGTATATAGTTCTATATTTGGACAATGCATATGATATTGGTGTCTGGTGTCTCTACGTGATTCATTGGAAGAGAGGTACATTTAGATTGTTCCTCAATAACTAGGGTTAGGGTAGGCAAATGTTTATCCTCAACTATTGGAGAATATGGAGTGTTCATCCAAGGAATGTCAATTGGTAACAATTGAGGAATATGGGAAGATCATGCGTGGTAGTAGGCCCATACTCCGATGTGTATATCTCATGCACGTCTATGATTGTGGGCATCTCTTGCATCCCGATTTGTGTCACCCGAGTAGTACTTCTCGTGATTCACTCGGTTTTTCTCAGTGCTTAGACTCGCAGTGGTGACATCCTGCTGAAATTTGACTGCTTATTGTAATTTTCCACTTTATTTTCACTTTCCAGCCTCTCTCTCTCAGTGCTCGCTCTTCATCTTTCCCTTAAGTGAAAAAACGCAAATGACCACATTTCTCTCCTTTTTCAGCTTTATAGAAGGACAATGTATTGGCAGTTGTTTTCTCTAACAACTGCCACTTTTTCACTTTTTCTTGCGTGCTCTAATTTTTGTGTCTGTCCATTATTTTCCAATGCCCAATGTCTTCAAAACTGGTTTTTCTGCAGTGCATTGTTAATACTAACAATTATATTACATAAAAAACTGTAATGTTCTCATATATTTTTGTCTTTTTGTTACCTTTATTCTTTTTATGGATTTTTTTCTTTATTTTAACATCTACTATATACAATATGTACAATCATACATGTCAAACGTTAACATTAAATCAATTTTCGAAACATAACCTTTTACCCCAGGCATTTATAAATTTATTTTCGTGTGGAGGTGACAACCATTAAGTCTTATGCAGACTTCGTTGGAGGATGTTTCAAACACTTATAAATTTCTCATATGGCCTCTAATTTGGGAACTATATTTTGTTCCATGAGGAAAGTGGAAAGGTGCTTCGAGAAATCCTACTAATTGTTATATTCAAGCATTCTATTTGTGTAACGATCAATGAGGCTAGTTTGGACGAGACACCTTAGTTGATATCTTTTGATGTGCAAAGGCATCAGATTTTCATTCCTTGAGTTGGGTTCGAATAAAAATAGAAGAAAAATACAACTATCTTGTTTTGGGGATAAAAACTTCACTTCTACAGACACCAGAAATTTGTGCTCAAGGCATTTTTTAATGAAATTTTGGGTGTCGCTTTCCATGAAAATTCACCCAAATTAGATTATGTTGATTGTTATGTTATCTATGTTATATAGTATTTTTTTTCATCCACTGAAACTAAGGTAATGAATCAGTAGAGAAAAGTTATAAATCTTCCAAAACAATGAACTGACATTGAGAGCGCTTAGTACTGTTTTGGAGCTTGGAGGACCAGAAATATTCCAAAGTGTGTTTCAAAGAAAACACAAGACCAAAAGGTGTTGTTTTTAACCCATATGATGCTAGAAAGTTCTTTCAAAATACAAATTCAGTTACAATTTTCAAGAAACCCAAACTAAACAAGTCGGTATGATGAGCTTGATGAAAGCTACTCATGACACCAACTTGATTACGGGTGTAATATGAAATAGGACTGGTATGGTAGGTGATTAGTGACCAATATTATAATTAGGAATGAATCTCTCAGTCACCACAAATGTTTAGAATAATGATTGATGAGTGCAACAAGAAGGATTTGATCTGAGAGGAGGATGAAATATGCCACATAATGAAGGTGGGACATACTGACCTATTCAACATTGGTGAGAGGGAAAATATCTTCATCCATGTGCTCTACCACAATGAGTGGTCAACATCCTTCTTTTGATGTTTCGATGAAGGGAGCGATAAATTCATCAACAATGTTAAAAAAAAATATTAAAATAGCATAAAAACCTCAAAATAAGTACTCAACTCCTTTATAAAGAGAGAAATTAAGATAATAATCCTATTCGAGGTGGAAACCTCCTTATAAATCACTTGAATTAAAAAAATACAAGATGTTTCCAAATGAAAAGGTCTCCTTGGTATATATAGTAGACTAGGAGTTACAATTACAACTAATGGACCCAAGCTGACATAAATAAAATAACAATATTAATGTAATATGTGCCAAATAAGGGGTAATGTTCCAAAAATTATGTCTTAACATGACCTTCCCCTTCATGCAAGTGTGTCCCTCAATGTTTGATTATTTTTGGATACTTTTGTATAAACGACTCATCTTACCACGTGGAATCTTCAACAGGTAGTTTCTTCCACTTAATGAGATACTCTGAAATTGATCTATTCCTCAGCTGGCAAATTCTTGTGTTGGTGATAGCTTCAGAATCCAATATCATTTTTATGTCCTCATTAATTTCTGGAAATATTGTTTGAACAAGGATCTTGTAACCTATAACCTTCTTTAAGCATGAAACATGGAAAATTGGGTGTACTCGTGAAGATGCAGGAAAATCCAATTTGTATTCCATAGTATCGATATTTTGCAACACATTACTAGGGCCTTAGTACTTCAATGATGATTTATTTTCCTTCATATCTTGCTTGAGGGACATCTGTTTGTATGGTTTTATTCTTAAAAATACCTAACCCCTACTTCAAAACTTATTTCACTGTGATGTTGATCAACTTGTTGTTTCATGCGATTTTGTCCCATGGTTAGGTTGTCCTTTAAGAATTGTAGAAGTTGTTGTTGATTTTCAATGTGATCTTCCACTGCTTGAACCTTGTATTTTTATTTTAGAGAAGAAGTGATGGATGGTGGGTGATATCCATAAATCACCATAAATGGTGTCATTTTTGTTGCAATATGAAAGGAATTGTTATACCACCATTCTACCTAGGGTAACCAGTTGAAACATTGTGTTTGTTTATAAGAGACAAGTAACAAAGGTATCCTTCCAAAAATTTGTTCACTATCTCATTTTTTCCGTCAGATTGAGGATGATGGATTCAACTGAAGCTAAGTTAGAAGGGATGATGGATACTAAGATCCATGTTCTTAAAAGGGGATATCATGGAAGGGTTGAAAATTTTTCTAATAGAGAGGCCACCTGAAAGAGTCAATGTATCCCATGAAATACATGATGAGGACACAAGGAAGATTAATGACGGTTGGGGAAGATCCATCTTTGGGTTAAATACAAACCACTTTCTAATATGGCTTGTGATTGGGGAACCATCTTTTGTGCGATGAATAAAGGGGAAAGGTGCTACCGGAAAGCCTACTAATTGTTCTATTCAAGTGTTCTATTTGTGTAACAACCAATCATGCTAGTTTGGATGAGACACATTAGGTGATCTATTTTGATGCCCAAAGGTGTCGGATTTTTATTGCTTGAGTTAGGTTGGAATAAAACTAGCATAAATAATACATCTAGATTGTTTCGGGGATAAAAACATCACTTTTACAGACACCACAAATTTGCACTCAAGGCATTTTTTAATGAAATTTTGGGTCCCTCTTTCAATGAAAATTCACCCAAATTAGATTATGTCGATTGTTATGTTATCTATGTTATGTAGGATTTTTTTCCATCCACTAAAACTGAGGTAATGCATCAGTAGCGCAAAGTTATAAATCTTCCAAAACAATGAAGTGACGTTCATAGTGCTTAGTACTGTTTAGGATCTTGGAGGACCAAAACTATTCCAAAGTGTGTTTCAGGGCCAACACAAGACCCAAAGGTGTTGTTTTTAACCCATATGACGCTAGAAATTTCTTTCACAATCCAAATTCAGTTAAAATTTTCAAGAAACACAAACTAAACAAGTTGGTATGATGAGAATCATGAAAGTTATTGGTGACACCACAAACTTGATTATGAGTGTAATATGAAGTAGGTCCGGTATGGTAGGTAATTAGGGACCAATGTTATAATTAGGAATGAATATCTCAGTCACCACAAATGTTTAGAAGAATGATCGATGAATGCAACAAGAAGGATTTGAGCTGAGAGGAGGATGAAATATGCATCAAATGAAGGTGGGACATGCTTACCTATTCAACATTGGTGAGAGGGAAAATATCTTTGTCCATGCGATCTACCACAACGAGGGGTCAAAATAAATATGTTGATGTTTCGGTGAAGGGAGCGAGAAATTCATCAACAATGTTAAAAGATGGATATCAAAATAGCATAAAAAACTCAAAATAAGCACTCAACTCCTTGATAAAGAGAGAAATTAAGATAATAATCCTCTTCGAGGTGGAAACCTCCTTATAAATCAAACGAATTCACAAAATACAATATGATTCAAATAGAAAATGTCTCCTTCGTATATATATAGGAGACTAGGAGTTACAATTACAACTACTGGACCCAAGCTGACATAAATAAAATAAAAATATTACTGTAATATACCCCAAATAAGGGGTAATGTGCCACGATTTATGGCTTAACATGCCATTCCCCTTCGTTAAAGTGTTTTTCTCAATGCTTGAGTAGTTATGGATTCTTTTGTCTAAAATACTCATCTTATCATGTGGAATCTTTAGTAGGTAGTTTCTTCCACTTAATGAGATACTTTGAAATTGATCTATTCCTTAGCTGGTGAATTCTTGTGTCAGTGATAGCTTTAGGATAGAATATAATTTTTTCTTCCTCGTCAACTTCTGGAAATATAGTTGGAACTGGGATCTTGTCACCTATAACCATCTTTAAGCATGAAACATGGAAAATTGGGTGTACCCGCGAAGATGCGAGCAACTCCAATTTGTATTCCATAGTATCAATATTTTGCAACACATTATTAGGGCCATAGTACTTAGATGATAATTTATTATCCTTCTTATTTTTCTTGAGGGACATCCGTTTGTACGGTTGTATTCTTAAAAACCCCCAATCCCCTACTTCAAAACATCTTTCACTGTGTTGTTGATCTACTTGTTGTTTCATGTGATTATGTGCCATGGTTAAGTTGTCCTTTAAGATTTGTAGAACTTGTTGATGCTCGATGTGATCTTCCATTGCTTGAACCTTAGATTTTTATTTTAGAGAAGAAGTGATGGATGGTGGGTGATATACATAATATCCATAAATGGTTTCACTTTTGTTGCAGTGTGAAAGGAATTGTTATACCACCATTCTACCTAGAGTAACCAGTTGAACCATTGTGTTTGTATATAAGACACAAAGTAACAAAGGTAGCCTTCCAGACAGTTTTTCACTATATCAGTTTTTCCATCAGATTGAGGATGATAGATTCAACTAAATCTAAGCTAGAAGCAATGATGGATACTAATATGCATGGATTAAAAGGGCATATCATGGAAGGGTTGACAAATTTCCTAATAGAGAGGCCACCTAAAAGTGACAATGTCTCCCATGAAATTCATGATCAGGACACAAGGAAGATCAATGACGGCTGGAGAAACTCCATCTTTGCATTAAATACCAATCAATTTCCTAAGATCGATATGAGTAAGTTTGATGGGAAGGATCCAATCGCATGAATACTCTAGATGGAGAAGTTCTTTGATCTACATGATGTGCCACACACAAAATGTATGAATTGTTTGATTATATTTAGAACCTAATCAATTTGTGTGTTATCAATGGATTTTTTCTCGCAAATCACTTGTCACTTGGACAATTTTCACAGAAGAAATGATAGCACACTACGATGATACAAGGAGAAATACTTTCTTCAGCCAATTGATAAATCTAAAGCAAAAGGGTTCAATTGCAGAGGACATTGAGAACTTCCAAAGATCGGATATGAAGGTAATGGATATTCTAGATGAGCACTTGATTGATGTATTGATAGGAACTTTAAAGGATAAAATTCAGCATGAGTTTCATCTTTGGGAACCCAAATCATTGTAGAATGTGTTCAAGGTGGCAATAAATGTTGAAAGTAAAAATATGGCTATGGATACTAGAAGGACCACCCCTAACATCTATCGAGAGAATAGTTTTCCTTCTTATAAACCACCTCAACGTACAAGGTTGACACCTCAACAATTGGAGGAAAGAAAAACAAAAGGTTTATGTTTTAATTGTGACAAGTATAGTAAGTGACATAAGTGTGGTGAGAAGAAATCATTCTACATAGATTATGAAGAGGAAGAAGAAAAAGAACAAGAACAAAAACCTTCTCAACATGAAGATGTAGAAGAGATTTCTTTTGAAGATATCACTCCCACCATATCATGTCATGCACTAGCTAGAATTAGCACTCCTTAAACCCTCAAGATAGAAGGATACATCAGAAATAAAAACGTAATTGTGATAATTAATTATCATAGTACTCAGATTTTTATTCACTGTAAATTATCCAAATCTCTCAATTTCTTTATATATCGAGCGCCTGAGTTTCAAATAATGATTTCAAATGGAGGAACTATCAATTACTT
Organism: Picea engelmannii; assembly: GCA_009831015.1. Lineage (NCBI taxonomy): Eukaryota > Viridiplantae > Streptophyta > Pinopsida > Pinales > Pinaceae > Picea > Picea engelmannii. The sequence goes on along the minus strand of ML782390.1, from coordinate 230,868 downwards.
AGGAAAATTCCATAAGATCAATCTTACTATGGGGGAATATGTAATGAACAGTCCAATTATTTATATACCCATGGGTGGTCTTGATGTCATACTAGGGGTCCAATGGTTACAATCATTGGGAATAGTGGCTTTCAATTTTCAAGAAATTTTCATGAAATTTTCATTAGAAGGAAAGGAATTTGCATTAAGGGGTATCACAGGGAAGCCAAGTAAGGTGGTAAGCTCTAATGGGATGATAAAATTATTGAAAAAGAGGCATAAAGGTGTAGCTAAGAAACTATGCTCACTATATGTTCAAACATCTAAGCCATCTATTCCTCTGGATCTCCAGGGGATCATTGATAAGCATTCCAAAGTATTTGAAGATATTCTGAGAGGTCTTTCATCCACTCACAATCATGATTAGGATATTCACTTAATTCCTGAGAGTGTTCCTCCTAACATTGGGCCTTATAGATACACTTATGCCCAAGAGAGTGAAATTGAGAGTATGGTTGAAGGAATGTTAGATGCTGGCATTATTAGACCTAGCCAAAGTTTTTACCTTGCACCAGTGGTAATGGTGCTCCAGAAAGAGGTCCCATGGAGTATGTGTCCATATTGTAGAGAAATCAACAAGATCACCATTAAAGATAAGTTTCCCATTCTCTTCATTGATGAATTGTTATATGAGCTACAAGAAACAATCTACTTCACAAAGTTGTATCTTCATTCAGGGTACCATCAGATTAGAATGAAGGAAGAATATATTCCAAAACCAACATTTAGAACTCATGAAGGTCGTTATGAATTTTTGGCTATGCATTTTGGCCTTACGAATGCAACTTCCACATTCAAAGGGTTGATGAATTCCATTTTGAATCCCTTCCTTTGAAAATTTGTGTTAGTATTTTTTAACAATATACTAATCTATAGCAAGTCTTAGTAATATCATATTCGATATGTAGATAGGGTGCTACAACTACTAAAGGAGAAAACAACTGTATGCCAAATTGACCAAATGTTAAGAACCAAATATCAAAATAGCATAAAAACCTCAGAATAAGTACTCAACACCTTGATAAAGAGAGTAATTCACATAATAGTCATCTTCAAGGGGGAAACCTCCTTATACATCATATGAATTTAAAAAGTACAAGATCATTAAAAATGAAAAGTTCTCGTTGTTATATATAGGAGACTAGGAGGTACAATTACAACTAATGGACCCAAGCTGACATAAATAAAATAACAATACTAATGTAATATTCCCCAATTAAGGGGTAACGTGCCACAATTTATGGCTTAACAAACAACTAGTGCATTGGCGAGGGAGAGATGTACCTCGCCGATCAACAATGTATCAAAGCAAAAGGAAGGGAGTATTATCGATATGAAATGTATCGAAGCAAGTGGAAGGAATTCAACCGGTGAAAGGCATGCACCCGACGAATATAATCACATGGACACTAGTGATGTGTGAATGTTGATTGCGTGCACGTTATCGATGGTAAATACATCTGTAAGTGAAGTTTAGTGGAGTCATGTTGGTGAATCACCCAAGTTTTAAGGGATGGGGCTTATGTATAGGCTGAGAAATCAATGGTTTTCCAGCATGACGGTGCAAGAAGGATGTTTTTTTCGATATGCTATGTGTCAATGTAGGCACAGGAAACTTCTTGAGGTGTGAATGAGAAAGGTTGAAGTGACCGGAAGAGAATCTACAAATCAAAACATGGGCAGAGTGAGAGGAAAACTTAGTCTTGGTTGCTTGCACGACATAGAGAGGGAAATGGTCCTAATAGGAAGAATTGGAGGGGAGTCCAATTTCTCATCTCATAGAGACACTAAGACAAGAAAATTGGAAGGTTTTTATGCACATGCAACAATACCTGAAAAGATATGCAAATATAAATTCAGTAGGAACCCTTAATCTCAACAAGAATACACCAAACCATTCACCAAAAATTTTAACACACGAAATAATCAAAACCCTTGAGGTAGGGTAACACCATATATTAATCCTTACATAAGGATAACACTACTCAAGCAATCCGTGCTTGCTACAATAACTATACTATTCACTATGCTTCAAAACATTGTTTCCACTTATTTATATAACATTCTCTATATATCCTATGAACATTCTAGAGAATGAATATTCTACTAGGTAGAACCTTCTAGAAATCCTTCTTCCCTTTATTATGTACAAGTGATTACATGGGAATTATTTAATAATATAGTGGAACTAGTCCACTTTATGTTGAATGGCCTCCATCCTTCTCACCTTTATTGTGTTCACACTATTACATGCGCCTTATTCAATAATACAGTGGACTTAGTCGACCTTACATTGAATGGCCTCCACTAATAATACATAACCACATTACCGTTGGGTAACTCCCTAGGTACACCATTTTACCTACCTAGGTATATTTCATTCCACCCCCCTTCACATGTTTCATCCTAAAAAATTGATAATAAACCATACAATATGACCATATAATAAATGTCACCAACCGGTACCAAGTATGACCATCCATCCATATTAGTGGAAGAAAAACATGGTGTCTAACTACTACCTTTCCACCCTCATCTTGATCCTGATCATGCATGTGCTGCCATGGTATTGTTTCTCTATCATGATATCCTCATGTAGTGTTGGTAGTCCTCCATTCACCTCTTCATTGGTTTCCTTTTTGATGTCATGTTGGTTCATAATAAGTGTGTTGATGATAACGCCCTTTCCTTAATCATTGTTTTTCTCTATATGTGTTCATGACGATATACAACAACTGTAGGAATCAATCCCTTTATATTCAACTCGGAAACATGGTCTTCCATTGATTCAATGATCTTCTTGGGTTCTTTAGTGGTTCCTTCCTAGGGATTTTCTTCATGTCTTTGTGTACAATTTACCTGGTATTCAACTCCAGACTCTACAATAACTTCTTTTCTTTCCCCCATGGGCCCTTGTTCCTTATTAGGAGACACATCCTCCATTGTAATTTTTTTTTCTTTTACTAAAGTTTCACAAACTTTTTTCCACATTAATAGTAATTGTACCAATTGTTGGAATCCAAAGATATCCAAGAACAACATCCACATCATTACATAGTTGCTACAATGAGCGGTAGTTTAGATGACTAAACTGCCCATGCCAAAGCTTACTCAAGTCATCACTATGAGAAATAAAAACTAATGAAACATATGATGACCCAAAGGTGTCAAATTTGTACAACCTGGTAATATCATCAACAATTCCAGTTGCAAGAACATGCTTAGGATCCTTTATATCCTTGATTACAACTTGGTGAGGTGAAAACTCTATGGTTTTACCTTCGCCTGAATGAATGATTTGATATACTGATAGAAGGTTACAATAAAGCCTTGGAACACATAATACATTATTGAAATGACCATTTTCTACTTGAATTGTTCCATATCCTTCAACACTAAGAGATCTATCATCACCAATAAATATTTGCTTGGTTTTACATTCATTTAGAGTAGAAAATATGGCTCTATCCTTATCCATATGATAGGATGATCCAGAATCAATAAGCCACTCATCAAAAGTAGAAGTAGAAGTAGAATTTGTATTGAAGGAGAAACCAGAAGAAGAAAGTGCATGTCCATGAGAAGAAAAGGAAGAAATAGAATCAATATTGATGTTGTGCTTCTTCATAGTTGCTTCTAAAACTGCCATATTCTTGAAACATTTGGACTCATCATGACCATATTTATCACAAAAGTTGCAATGTGTGTTAGTATTCTTACTTTTATATTTTTCTCCTTTGTCTGCATTAGGAGAAAAAGTTGTTTGAGTGGGTTTGGGACCCTTATATTGCTTGTTTTTGTGGCGAGGATGTTGCTTCTTGATATTTTTTGGTTTATCTTTCTGATGGAAAACTAAGCCTTTGTTGGAGGTACTTCCAGTGTTGATCACTCTAAGTTGTACTAGCTTATCTTGCTCTCTAATCAAAGCATCACAAAAGTTCTCAAGACTGGGTTTTTGATAAGCTTCCCCTAGAGCCTCTTGCATAGCATAAAAGGTAGATACAAACACAGGATATGCACTACCTAGCTTAGAAAGAAGAATATAGATGCAATGATCTACGTCTATCTTTAACTTACATTCTTCACATAAATTTCTAAGTGTTTTAAACTTAGATAGATAGTCTTCAATGCAATAAAATCACTTGGAATTAAATTTAGTACTTGATTTTCTAACTATTGTTCTCCAATAATATTGTGTTTACCAAACATAGATTCAATCTTTTCTCAAGCTTCTTTGGGTTTATCAATTGATTGAAGGTGGAACCTTAAATCAAGAGAGATGGACATTATGATTAATCCATGTGCTTCATCATTCCTATTATCCCATTTGGCTTTCTTATCAGCATCAGTGGGTGTTTTTTCATTTCCCAAGGTAATCATGTACAAGCCTTTACTTCTTAATAAATCCTCCATATGGGATTTCCATTCAAAGTAGTTGGTGGTGGTAAGTAAGAGATTACTTGTAGAATCCATATTAAATATGTAGATAGTACATATTTAAGAACTGAAACTGATGATCTGAATGGAAAGAGCTTGAAAAATTATGTGGTTTTAAAAAAAATGACATTGAAAACGAACTTCTAATGTGAGAGTTATGCCCATTCTAAAAAAATCATAAACGGTAACCAAAGGAACACATGGTAGTATAAGTTGCTTTATGAAGTGACCCACTTTTATAAACAGAAGTGGGACTCAATTTTACAAAAAAAATATGCATGAAAAATAAATAACTCTAAAATAAAATATTAAAGCTACGTATAATGATTCACTTTTATACTTGAAGTGAAATACACTTTACAATTTTAGCATGAACGTTTTCAAAAAAAAGTAACAAAAGAGAGACTTGAACTCAAGACCTCTTACTTAATAAGACAACTTTTAATCAAATGGTATAGAAAAAAATATTGTAATGTTCAGAAGGAGGATTGGGGTTGTTGTTGTTGAAGACGACCTTGGAGAGCGTGCTAAAAAAAACTATTTTCACACAAAAAACAATTTTCGCTTATCGATGACAACAAGAGTTAGATCTCTGTTAGCTTACCCGAAAGACGGACATTTTCCTATATGTTTATGATTTTCCAAGATTGCACAGGGCATGGGACAAAGAGAGTACACATATATAAAAGGGTAGTAGCCTGAAAATAAAAAAATACAAAACCAAAATACTTCTTTGCAAAAAAAATTAAAATGTGTATTCAAACTTTATACCTCTGGATCTCACTATAATGGTTGTAGCTTGGGAAAATGGAAACCTTTTCAAGTGAAAAAAAAAGTGTTCCTGAATGAAATGAGTGCTCCGAACCCAATGGAACAGTCCTCTCAACCCAAAAATATATGAAAATGACAGAACATGGAGATGAGGCAACTCAGATTCATGATCTCGATCTACAACAAGAGAGGGTCTTCAAACAGGATCTGATACCATGTTCAACAACACATGTATTCCAACAGAGGATGAACACCTTCAGTAACCACTCACATAATCATATCAAATATCAACACACCGATATTTTCACGTGGTAAAAACACTATGGGGAAATGTCCACAGCCCCAACCAACTCGGCCACTTGGAAAATAAAATGAATGCAAAGAAAAAGATTACAGAGAGATTTTACAAGAGAATTTCTCACAATCGATCATCGACAAATGACCCTCCATGCTCTTTAAATAAATATCATGGACCAATTGGGTGTTAAGCCACACATCAATGGCTATTAAGATTGAGGAGAGTATGAACCGTCAGATCACTCTATGAAGAGAACATACTGTGATCGTCAGATTTCTTAACTACAAATGCATACTAATGCATACTAAAGAAACACACTAGAAAACACATTTTTACCTAATGACACAATAGACCAAGTAGATCTTAACTAACTCCTAAGTGTCTAAATATCCTAACAGAAGTGATCAGAAGAGAAGTTCCAAATGAAAAGATGGGGAGAGTGAGAGGAAAACTTAGTCTTAGCCGCGTGGACGACATAAAGATAGAAATGGTACTAATAGAAATAATTGGAGGGGGGGGGGGAGCAATTTATAATCTTAGAGAGACACTAAGACAAGAAAAGTGGAAGGAATTTTTGCGCATGCAACAATACCTGAACATATATGCAAATATAAATTATGTAATAACCCTTAATCTCAAGAAGGATACACCAAACCATTCACCAAAATATTGAACACAAGAAATAGTCATCAGGTAGGGTAACACCATATGTTAATCCTTAGGGAAGGATAACACTCCTCAAGCAATCCTTGCTTGCTACAATAACTATACTCATCACTATGCTTCAATACATTGCTTCCACTTCTTTATATAAAAAAATTTATATCTCCTATGAACATTCTAGAGAAATAATATTCTACTAGGTAGAACCTTCTAGAAATCCTTCATCCCTTTATGGTGTCCAAAGGATTACATGGGAATTATTTAATAATATAGTGGAACTACTCCACCTTACATTGAATGGCCTCCATCTCTCTCACCTTTATTGTGTTTACAATATTACATGGGCCTTATTCAATAATATAGTGGACCTAGTCAACCTTACATTGAATGGAATCCACTAATAATACATAACCACATTCTGATTGGGTAACTCTCTAGGTACCCCATATTACCTACCTAGGTAAATTTCATTCCACACCCCTTCACGTGTTTCATCCTCAAAACTTCATAATAAACCATACAATATGACCATCTGATAAATGTCACCAAATGGTACCAAGTATGACCATCCATCCATTCTAATGGAAGAAAAACATGATGTCCAACTACTACCTTTCCACCCTAATTTTGATCATGATCGTGCATGTGGTGCCATGGGATTATTTCTCTATCCCGATATCCTCACGTATTGTTGGTAGTCCTCCATGCATGTCTTCATTGGTCTCCTTTTTGGTGTCATGTTGGTTCATAATAAGTGTGTTTATGCTCATTCCCTTGCCTTAGTGATTGTTGTTTCTCTGTATGGTATGATGAATATATACAACACCTATAGGAATCGGTCCTTTTTTCTTGAACTCAAAAACATGGTCTTCCTTTGATTCAATGATATTGTTGGCTTGTTTATTGGTTCCTTCCTCGAGATTTACTTCATGTCTTTTTGTAGAATTTACCTCATATTCAACTTCGGAATCTACAATAACTTATTTTCTTTCTCCCATGGGCCCTTCTTCCTTATTAAGAGACACATCCTGCAATGTAATTTTTTTTTCTTTTACTAAGGTTTCACAAAATATTTTTCCACATTAATATGAATTGTACCAATTATTTCATCCAAGGATATCCAAGAACAACATCCACATCAATCATATCAATGGCACAAAAATTAGAATGCAACACATACTTATCCATAGTGAACTTCAAATCTTTAAAAAATTGAACACTTTGATCGTCAACCCGTTTACTTTGGATATTGTTTGTAGTAACTTGCAATCTATTAACCAACTAAACATTGATAAGAAATTGTTGGGCGCTAAGTTTAATAGAAAAAATAACCTTTTCTTGTTGAATGCATCCATGAACCTATAATATAGAGTTCCCATATGAAAAGAAACCCTTTGTGATCTTTGTATCCTTTTGTTTAACATGAAACCACCTATCTAAGAATACGTTTTCAAATTCTTTATTGAAGAGTTCCATCATCTCTCTATATTTAAGAGATTTCCACCAAATGTGAGCATCAATCTTTAAATTATCACGTATATGTAAGAACCAAAATATTTGATATGTACACTTCATCAATTTTATATAGTCTTCAATAATAGTGTCATTAGAGTTCCCTACAGAACACATTTTCACTTGGAAGAAAACTTCAACCAAAAACTAGGGTTTATAACTTACTATGCAAATTGTGCGACGTTTTCTGAAAAAACCCTGAAACATAACCGAAATTAAAATGTTGATAACATCACTTCCTCAACTTTGTTTCGACCGATGTTTTCTTTTTAAATTGGGTATTTTTCTGAGAGGAATTGAAATATCCAATTATTTTCTGAAAATTCTGAGTAGAAAGTTTCATAACTGAGTCTAAAGTGTGCCACCCCCTTTTTTCTGTATAAAAAATATGCAAAATGAACCAAAACTTTATTCCCTTCTTTAGCCAAGAAAAATTATATGATACCAATTATTAAGTTCCTAAATATATATGAAAATATAACTTGAGTAATAACCCTTAATCTCACCAAGAATACACCAAGCCATTCAACAAATTATTAAACACAAGAAATAGTCAAAACCCTTAAGGTACGGTAACACCGTATATTAATCCTTAGGGAAGACACTCCTCAAGTAATCCTTTCTTGCTACAATAACAATATTCTTCACTATGTTTCAATATATTACTTCCACTTATTTATATAACATTCTCTCTATCTCATACAAACATTCTAGGGAAAGAATATTCTAGTAGATTGAACCTTCTAAAAATCCTTCTCACTTTTAATGTGTTCACACTATTACATGGACCTTATTTAATAATATAGTAGACCTATTTCACATTACATTGAATGGCCTTTGTCCTTCTCACCTTTATTTTTTTCACACAATTACATAGGTCTTATTTAATAATATAGTGGACCTAGTCGACCTTACATTTCATGGCCTCCACTAATAATACATAACCACATTCCCAGTGGGTACCTCCCTAGGTACCCCATATTACCTCTGTAGGTATAATACAACTAGGGTGACACCAGAATGGTTGTTGCATCATTTCATGGAGGGAGATGAATGGAGTATTGAAATTATTGAAAAAACAAGGGAATGATGATATTTATAATAATAAAAAAACATCTTTCAAAAGTTTGGTTAAGAGGCATACTTTAATCCACATTTACATCACTTAAGCACTTCTTTGTACTAATATTTATTATTTTCTTCCACATAGTATAAAAAAATGTTCCCTACGTCTTTTGTAATTCATAATCATCGGGGAAATTTAGCTCATAGAGTGAACTAATCACATTTTATAGATGTATGAGTGGCATCTTGTATCAATGCAATATGTTTTCATCTCATGATGCACATCAAAAACTGCTAGATACTTGATTAGCATCACAAGTGATCCAAGGGAACCAATGGCCATCATGAAATAACAATGCTCTCTCTAACATCAATGACATGTGTTTCTAAAATGATAACATATATCTCAAGTGGTGTGACTAGGGTATGGGCCGTCGATGGAAGATATAGAAGGTTTGTTGATTATGAAAACAAACTAATAACAATTCAATCTATGTGTGAGCCTCAAAATGTTATTGAGATATAGAAGTTGTGCATTGAAACAATGGGAATCATTTTAATATAAGGACTCTATACGGGATACACCTATCATGATATATTAGAATAAGTGGCATTGAAGAACAAAATGAGCAATATGGTTCCCATTTCAAGTGCTTATTTATAATGTGTGGAAGTGTATGTTCCAAGGGAAAGTTTATCAAGGGTAGACTTTTCTTACATCACTAATTCCTCATGATGGATAGACATGCAATTTTTCTTCAATTTTTCCTTGAATATATGACAAGTTTGGGCCTACACACATATCTAGATGAAAGGATAACCATGGATAAATATAGATCACCTTCATTCATTCATGGATAAATATAGATGTTTGAAACAATTCCATTGCACTACTTTTCACTAAAATCTTAATGATGAATGTGATGGTGGAAAGAGTTCCAAGCTACCTCGGAGTTGGTGTTTGAGTGCTTTATGCTATTATTCTATTGTTGATGTGTTGTGGATGTAATGTTATGCAATTCAACCTATGAATCTGTTGGCGTTCGGAAGTCACTCCTGGATTGCTAGCATGAGCAGAGCCCGAAGCCCATCAGTTTTTATGTCACGGTTGGTTTAAAGGGTGATCAAATGGAGGAAAACTCAGAACAGCATTGTATCAACTCAGAAACCAGACCAGGCATGCATGAACGAGTGAGGTCTTGATAAACTCCAAACAGTGAGTCGTAGTAAAGGGTGAGTAGGTGGAAGACT
>ML782390.1:197835-209891 GCA_009831015.1 Picea engelmannii | reverse complement strand
CTTAGAATGGCCAATATGTGAAGTTTGTAATAAAAGCAAAGTAAAGACCTAAAATCGAGAAACGAGGACTAAACGTAGTACCCACTTCCTCCAAATGCTGAGGCGGGCAATAAAATCAGTGGAATTTAAGAAAAAGAAGAGAGGGAATTGGACATAAGAGGAGCTCTGAAAGGCATTGCAATTGACGTTCCAAGCAAGAGCTGCTGGAAGAAGTTTGCGTTGGACGCCATGACCTCGTGTGTCCTTATATATAGAAGGAGCACGGGTTCTGTAATATTCAGCCAGTTGTCGAATCTCTGATAGAGTACTCTAAAGGTATACAAACCACACGGTGGATTCTGAATCCAGAGAATAGGATCCGGCTTTTTACTGGACAGTATACACCAACAGGATTCATGTTCAGCTGCACAAATTAACAACACTTAAATATACACATAGAGAGAAGCAAATAAAACACGCTTACAGTATCGTTCATGTCAAAGTTAAAGAATATTGGTTTGTTTCTAATAAAAGTTGATAATCATTCGGACTAATATTCCGTGGGCCACAAGGTATCATGAAAATTCAATTTCTTAAAGTGCAAGTATAAAATCTAAAAGTAGACATAGACGTGCTATGTTGTAGAGAATTCTCTTATATAAAGATAGCTTCTGTGAATCTCGTGGGACAGAATTCTCTCCTATCATATCAAGATAATTTGTGTGAATCTCATTGCCATAGGTTTGTTAAGAATAGCTTTCCTAATATTCCAAGTCTTTTTATGATTTCCTCAATTATTTCTTAGTAAACATCTATTTGGTAATAGGAATCTGTGTGTATGAGTTTATTTGCGAAAAGTGCAGCTATGCAAACTAATATCGAATATATCATTATCATTTTAGATTTTATTCTATTCAATTGGATACCAAAGCGAAGAGATTTGTGGACATCTTCTAATCAAACAAAACATTGCATGCGTGGTAGGATTATTTGGTGAAGTTTAAAAGGGTTAGATCCAATGGTATAAAGACAAAAGTTTTTCATGGTATTAAATGGTATCTTGACCATTACACATATAAGTGGATCAAAGTCCACTTCCATCTCTTTCAACTTTATAAGCCCAAACGGGTTGGATCCAATGGTGGAAAGTGAGGAATTTTTCACCCTTGGGAAAGGTTCAATTCAAGTGAGGTTAAATGGTATGGTAATCGTGTGACCTGTGCACACATAAGTGGATCAAAGTCAACCCCCATGTCCTTCAACTTTTTAGCCCAAATGGGTTGGATTGCACACATACGTCGATCAAAGCTCATCCCCATGTAGTCCGCGAAGTGTACGCAATGGACAATCGGTGACGAAGACAATTTTAAGTAACATCTAACCATCTCCTTATAAATAAAACCAAAAAATATTCAAATTCAAATTCAATTTATTACCTAAAGCCAAATAATAAATGAAGTTTTACCATATTTGAGACAATATATTTGTATTTAAAGAGTTACCAAAAGCTAAATAAATTCCCTAATATTTGTAAAAGACCTATTATATTTGTTATCACTGAAATTTCGTCCGCACATGGCAACAAGAACTCAGCATCGTCGAACAGTAATGAAGTCATTCATGGCACTAAATTCATTTCACAGCATTCCAAAGAGGTCAAAAAACTATACAAAGTAGTAAAAATTGAAGAGTGCTTTACAGAAGCTGGGTGCGCGCGCACATGCGCGTAAAAGGAACGTACCATGCGCGCATACGCGCACGATGCGCGGTTGTTTGTGCAAAAACCCGTGCACCTGCTAAACGACGCATTTATATAATTGGTCGGCATCCCAACCACTTATGGATCAGCTCCCAAGCCGATTTGACCCTCAAATCTGAGCTGAATCCGCATGGTAGGCTGGTCAAAGACCTAATGAAGCCCTAAAGAGCCTCTTTTCACACTACAAAGGAGTTACATAATCACCCAGTGCAATGCTATAAAAAGCCATGAAGAAACATCATTTTCTCAAGGAATTTCATGTAATGTTATGCTGCTTAGATTGTTTTAAGGACTCACCCCTTGACAATAACACATTGGCACCATTTCATTGAGAAATCCACCTCTCCATTGAGTGGATTTGCAAAGGAGTTCCTTCATCACCATTTTCATTTTTCTTATTGTAAGAAGAACAAGCTTGTGAGGGTCCAAGAGCCTTCATTTGGAGGAAGAAGGGACTCATAGTCCCCTTTCTTCATTGTGCTTTGATTTCATCAATAGATCAGCCTAAAAAACATTGGTGACATTGGTCTTTTTGTCCTTGTTATCTTTATATTTCCATGCTTTTAATTTTAGTTTCTATTTGTTTAATTCTTGTTTATATTTGTGTTTTATTTTCTCTAACTCTTTCCTCTACAGCTGTCATGCTCAGCAAGACCCAACTGGGCATGTAAGCACCTGTTATTTGCTCACCAAGGTGACGAAGAGGGTGCAAACAGATTGGCGACCATACTGGGGACTAGGTATCAATTCCTTCCTCATTTGGGTTTATTTTGCTCTTCTTTCAGTTTAATTAACTTGCAGGTACACCAACCGTCCTAGGCTGACCTGCCAACCATCCAATTCAAGGGAGAATTGAGAGAAATCCATCTGGATTTTCTCTCTCGGCCATTTTTCACAGGCGCGTGGGTATTTCACCCCATAGACGCGCATCGGGCGTGCATGCTCTTTTATAACATTCTTTCTCTGCACGCATGCGCTTTCTTTCTTTATTCCGTTCGCGCGCCGGTGCTTTGTGCGCACCTGTCTACATTAGGGGCCGCGCATTTTGAACAAAATTTCACATTGTAAGTTGATTGGGATGTGGGGAAGTCCATTGGCCCTCTTAAAATGATGTTATGCATGCTCTAAATACTGCACCACACTTAGCCCCCTCATCATATAAAGGGGTTAGTCTAACATAGGCACTTAGGAGGATAAAAATCAATTTTCATTCTTTGCTTTTTGCTACGTGGATGGCTTGTCTTGACTAATAATCTAAGGTGGACATCAATTTTAATCACATATAAACTCACATTTGGGACTAGAAATTGAAGTAACAATCCTTGAGTATGCTCTTCTCTCGCGCTTCCAAGTGATCTTGAGAAATAGAAAAAGATTGTGAAAAACAATCTCATCTCCTTTAAACAAAATTTTTAAATTTTTAGGAGAGGACAACGGCCCTTTTTGGGACCCCTCTTAGCTTCATTTTTTTTCAAACACATTTTAAATTTGTAACGGACCCATACATGCCCATATGCTACAAAGATAGGATAGTGGTTGGAATTTTTCTTTCTCAGATCAAAACACTAGGAGAGTTTAAGGGTTTGTAACGGGCCCACACATGCCCACATGTTCAATCTATGATAGTTTCATGCTTTTTCTAGATTATCTCACAATAGGGAGTTAAAGGATAGTAACAGACCCACATGTCCACATGTTAGTTTCCTAGGGCTTTTGAATTCCGCAAGGTTGTACCAAAGACATCTAGCTAATTAGGTAATCAAACTCTTGTAAGGACCAATCGATGTCCACATGCAGCAAGGTGACATCTAATTAAATAAAATTGGTGCACTTTCACTCACACACAAAAGTCACTTCTCACTTACATAGCTTCTTTTCAAAACGTGGAGGCCCGAGAAAGTTTCCTCCAAAGGGATTCCGAAAATACCCCATCTTTTCTTGACAAGGCTATCCACTCCCCTTGTTAATCAAACGAGTTTGGTTTTCACCCCCAGCCTCACAAAACAATTTAATCTAAAAACTTTCTAAAAACTCACTAAGTTTTCCTCCAGAGGAGGTGCCAAAAGAATTTTTTAGTCTAGGTAGGATTTCAGGGATAGGCATCCAAATAACTCGCCGTTATCTGGTTCTCACATTGATAAAATATAGAAGTTGTCAAATAGGGAACTTAAAATCCTCCAAGTCAAGTGTTCCAATCACCATAAGGCAATGAGATACCTGTGAAGGGTTGAAGGCCGAGGCCCGGTTGTTCTGTACATCCCCCCTTGAGGCACCCACCTCTTGGACGGGATCCAGCCCGTGACCCATTTCTTAGGCCGAAAATCTAAATGCCTCACTTTGACCGAGGTACCTAGTGACCAACTTTAGGACATCTACCTAGGTGGAAATTGTGGGCTGCAATTGCACCTTGATTGGATTTTGTGTGGCTATTGGGAAGTATCGTCAGTTCTTTCGGGATATGCCCCCTCTACCCCTCATTATAATCAATTGTTTCATCCTTCACTAGTTTCTCTTCCGGTGACTTCAGACCCCACTGTTGAGAACTATCGGAAGGTCCAGTGCTATTTGAGAGGAAGGACGTTACGTCTTCTAGGACACGATCATTTGCTTTCTTTTGATTCCCCCATGCAGACAAAACCCACTTACCCATATATATGTTTCTTTCTCATTTTATGTATGATGCACATCTAATTACCGTTTGATTTGGATATATATATTGTGTAAACATTCAACGCAAAGGATTTTTGTTTCTATATTTCTCTCCCCACTTGTTGCACACATTCACACAACTAGTCTGACATCATAGGGGAACCACAGAACCCCCGTCGTTCACGACGCTTGCTCAACCTCCCTCCTATCTTAGGGGGAGTATCTGGTCGTACCTGCTCATCGGTACCTCCTTCACACACTCCTGTGAGTGCTACTATCTTAGGATCAGCTTTGCTTGGTTCTACATTACTTGGGTCTACTTCCCAAGGTCACCCATTCACTCGCTCTCCTTTCCACGGAAGCAGGGGGCCCACTTCCTCTCATGGAGGGAGCACCAACCCACCTATTCCCCATCACGGGTCAGGTTCACAACACAATATGGCTGGAGCTAACCCTCCCCCATCACTAAAGATGCCATACTTGGCCTCTCTCAACATACCGGATCTCACCAAGCTCACCAATGATCCTATATTGCATGATGCCACATGGCCTGCAATGCCAACCAAACTTTGTTCAGACATACCAAAGTTTGAAGGAAAGGAAAGGGATGACCCCTCCAACCATGTCATGACCTTTCATCTATGGTGCTCTTCCAATAACATTATGGATGATTCCATTAGACTACGATTATTTCAACGCACACTCACTGGCCCTTCGGCCAAATGGTATGTAGAAGAAAAATCAGGGTCCCACACGACCTTTGAGTCATTGGCCAAAGCATTCTTGACCTTCTTCCAATTACCCATCCGCCACGACAATGGTCTCGAACTACTATCTAACTTCAAACAAACCTCATCCACCCACATCGCTGACCACATTCATGAGTGGCATATGCGACGTAGTTTGTGTAAAGCAGAAACCACCAAGCAATAATGTCTCGACTAGTTTCTTAGATCACTTGTCTCTCTCCTTGGAAAGGATGTAGCTTCCACCTTCCCTCAATACGAAGAGGAATCCATCAGTAAGGCCCAACAGTATGACCTCATTTATGCACAGTCGGGGTACTTATGCACAGTACTTCCTGATCTTCCAAAACCTGTGCCATTTGGCCAAGACAAACCTGGGATGTCTCACTCAGCAGATGGACTAATAGGTGCCACCATGCACCACAATCCACAACCCCAACCACCACCGATGTATGGAACACCTCAATACCCGTCGGCATATGGGGGCACTCCTTATTAGCCCCCACCCCCTTATCAATAGCCATACCCTGTTGCTATACCTCCACCCATCAGTGGACCACCACCGGCACCTCCCATGCATCCACCTATTCCCACAACCAGTGGTACTCCCTCAACATAAACTTATAGTACTAGTGAAAGCACTACGCCTTCCTATGTACCTTATGGATCAGTACCACCACAAAATCCATACTTCCCATTTTCTGGTCCTTCACAACCCATGGCTCCCCCGCATCCACATGTGGGGGTAAATTTTGTTCAACCTTCTGCCGCTCAACAATACCAAAATTTTGAACAGTTGAACACCGACAATCCAACTCATCCATCAAACAATTCCAAGAAGAAAGGTCGGAACATGAATAACAACAACCCCGGGCAAGGCGGGAATCAACCCCCATAACACCAACCACCGGGGGGCAACCAGAACCAAGGGAACCAAAATCCCCAAGGCGGCAATAATAAAAAACACCAAGGAAGGAATAATGTCAAAACCATCTTCCCTTGTGCCCTTTGCAGTGAGTTCGGTCATTACACTAACCATTGCCCCCAGATCGCTGATTTCAAACAGCTGAAAGATTCTGGTAGTCTTCCCCATTCTCCTGCATAAACCACCCCTCAGCAGGCACCACAACAATACATACAGCAACCCCCGCCCACTGTGCTGCAAAATCCTATTCCACATCAAGGTGTGATCAACACCCAACAGGACGTGCAACATCCCCCACCTCAGGTGGGACAATACCACAACCCCAACAATCCAGCAAAGCATACAATTCTCCTCACCAGTGAGGAAGAAATTCTTCTGCAAATGCGTAATCATAAGTATCATACACCCACTGAGTCTCCTCCCATCCCTCCAGAGACAAACCCTACACCAATGGGACCCCCATTGGTTATCCCTCGCCCGTTCTCCGAACCACCACTTCGCATCCCTCGCATCCCTTTACGCAGGAATGTTCACAACCCGCAGGCTAGGGAAACTCATAACTATAGCTTGGTAGACGACTTAGCACAATCCCCGACTGGCATGTCAGTCTTGGAAGTCCTCCAGACTTGTCCTACGCAGCGGAAATCGTTACTTTCCGCCTTGGGGGCAGTCGACCCTGCTGATACTCGACTCATCACCTTTGATCTTGATAGCGGAGAACCCCGGCTTCCCGCCTTGATCGCTTTTCAAATACCAGTGAAAATACGGAACATCACAGTTCATCGGTGTATCATCGATTAAGGTGCCTCTACGTGCATCATGTCCAAAACAGTATGGCAGAAACTTGGTTCCTCGGAACTCATACCCTCTGCCATCACATTACGAGCTTATGACGGACGACCATCCTCTCCGGAAGGGCTCTTCCAAAATGTCCCCGTTGAACTCGGGGGCAAGACTATTCTTATTGACATCGAAGTTATCGACGCCCCACTCGATTATAATATCCTGTTCGGGCATAGCTACATGTACGTTATGAAAGCAGTGGCCTCTTCTGTTTTTCTGACAATGATGTTCCCCCACAATGGGAAGATCGTGACCATTGACCAAGTCTCACATTATGAGCCTAACCCATCTGCCAACCTCGATAACATTCTTCCTCTCATCCACACCAACCAAGATGCCTACCCACTCATCGAGATGGGTCCAGGGATTTTCAAAGATCCATCCTTGTTAGGGACATACCACGGAGCACCACCACTCCTTCATCCTCCTAACCAGGTATGCGTCATATCATCTAACATGGAGGATGCTCTTCCTCCTCAGGAGGCTTCAGTCATTCCCGACGTCTCAATAGTCGCAGAACCATTCYCGCCGAAGCCTCCTATGCACCCGTCGACCTCAATAGTCCACGAATCCAAATCCCCTCAAGGGCATAATCTCGTTTGGGAAACACTCCCCCAACCCCTCACCCAAATTCCCTTCTTTTACCCTCTACCAGGTATCGAAACTTTTCAGGTAGCCGCAACAGTCACACTACCAAATATGGTGCTAGCAATCTCAGTTTGGTATTTACACCCACCAGAGATGGTCCCTCGACCATCCCTTCCCACACAGGAAGGACTCCCCATGACGATTCTCGTCCTTACCCCCACTAACCCCATACTCACAACCCCCCCTGCTATCGCTGGGGGCAGAAGGAAGAAGAAGGATCCCACCGCTCCACTTCCTCCACACATCCCACCACCTTGCGCACTATGTGAGAAAGAGGGCCACCAAACTAACAATTGTCCATCTCTACCTGAATTACAGAATTTGATTCCCCCCAATCAAACTCCCACAACACCTGTCACTACTGCTAGTACCACTACTACCACCAACCCTTCCAGTAGTAAAGGTTTTAGGACCAAATACGCTTGTGCTATATGTTTCGAGTACGACCA
Organism: Picea engelmannii; assembly: GCA_009831015.1. Classification (NCBI taxonomy): domain Eukaryota; kingdom Viridiplantae; phylum Streptophyta; class Pinopsida; order Pinales; family Pinaceae; genus Picea; species Picea engelmannii. The sequence goes on along the minus strand of ML782390.1, from coordinate 201,893 downwards.
CTACACCCATCATTGCCCAGCACTGTCGTGCTTTCGGCAGACATTAGCGGCCGTACGCCAGAACTTCCAGAACAACCCACGCCCTGCTACATCCTCGTCCAACGTCACTGACATTTTCTATGTCACTACTTCAGTCAATGAACGTATGAGATGTCCTTGCTCTCTCTGCGATTCACTAGCTCATTTTACATACCAGTGTCCTATGATCCTTGCATACAGACGACGTCAATTGGCCCTGCTTCACCAACCTGCAGAGGCGATACTTGACATCACCCCGTCACTTGAGGATCTTCATGTCACTTCTCTCGAGCCCGAGGCACTCCCAACACCTCCATGGTTCTTAAACGACATCTCTGAGGATTTACCCTGCAATCCTCCAAACTCTCCTGCTCATTCCCCTACAGAGACTTTCCACCCAACCACCACGGGTACTCCTTAGTACTTCAATATATGGTTCATGTCGAGTGAATCCTCAACCTCTGCTCGCACCACTCCCCTTGCTTCTCCAGCAGGGGGCAATCACACTAGCACTGAGATCACTCCTCATGACCCCTTGTATTCCTGGCATTTCCAATGCAACGAGGAAATACTCGAAGAGCTAAACCACCCAGACTCACCCTGGGATGCACTACATCACTGCGCACTCTTCTCTCCATAGGAAGCCCTCATGCCTCCTAATCGAAACCCCATTTACGCAATCGAAACCAAATATTTTATCCCATCTGGGCCTATCGATTGGTTCAATAAACCCATTCCTGCCCCTGATGCATTTGAAGAAGGAAACATGGCCAACATTTACCCCACCATCAAAATCGACATTTCTATTAAAAACGGCATCGTCTAAGAAATCACCATTGGAGCTGCTTGCACTCCTCAGGAAATCGCCACATATAAAGCCCTCTTTCAAGAATACAGGGATATTTTTGCCTGGTCATACATAGAAATGCCTGGCCTCGATCCCTCGATTTTCAAACATCGCATCGACACCTGGCCCGACATCACACCAGTCCGCCAAAAATAGCGACCACTACACCCAGCCAAAGCGTCGGCTATCAAGGCCGAAATTGACAAATTATGCGTTGCAAGGTTTATTTACCCCATCGCTTATACTTCATGGGTTTCCAACCTTGTACCCATCGACAAAAAATAGGGCACTATCCATGTTTGCATAGACTTTCGCGATCTCAATAACACATGTCCCAAAGACAACTTTCCAACTCCATTCATCGATCAATTTATCGACGACTGCGCTGGCCACGAGGCTCTCTCCTTTATGGATGGATTCTCTGGCTATAACCAAATCTACATCCACCCAATCGATCAATATAAAACCGCATTCATTACCCCGTGGGGTACCTTTGCATATTGTGTCATGCCTTTCGGCTTAAAAAACATTGGCGCAATGTTCCAGCGGGCCATCACATACATCTTCCATGATCTGGCTAAAATCATCCTCGCCTACTTGGATGACCTCACAGCTCGATCCAAGAAATGCACCCAACATCTCAATGATTTACGAATCATATTTCAACGGTGTCGACAGTACAATATCCGCTTGAATCCTCTCAAGTGTGTGTTCTATGTCACCGCAGGGTGCCTCCTCGGGTTTATCGTTTCCCAAAGTAGTATTACCGTGGAACCCCTCAAAGTTCAAGCTATCACTGAAATTACACCTCCCCGGAATTTACGAAAACTTCAGAGTCTACAAGGCAAAGCTAACTTTCTCAGACGCTTTGTTCTTGATTATGCCATACACGCACACGGTTTCCTTCCCTTACTATGTCATGACATCCCATTTCATTGGGATGACCATGCCCAACAGTCATTTGATGATTTGAAAGCAGCGCTTTGAAATGCACCCTTAATTAGTGCACCTAACTATAATCACGACTACATCCTCTACATATCAGCATCAGTTGTATCAGTAGTCGGCATCCTCGTCCAGCTCGGAGATGACAATCATGAACATGACATTTACTACATTAGTAAAAACCTCTCAGGGCCACCCTTTAAGTATAAACACGAAGAGAAGCTTGCTCTTCCAGTTGTCCTTACAGTCCAGAAACTGCGCCATTACATTCTGCTTCGCACCAAAAAGGTCATCGCAGATTCCAACCCTATGCAGTACTTGCTCAGCCGTCGACAAATCAACGAAAAATTCGCTCGATGGATCGTTATCCTTCAGGAGTATGACCTTGAGTTTTCAACACCTAAGAGTAAGAAGGCCCTCGTTCTCACCGAATTTGTCACGGCCCTTCCCTCTGACACCACCAGCACCCCCGTCAACACCGACTTTCCAGTTGAACATCTCTTTTACATCACTTCGGATGATCCTTGGTATGGCGACCTCCTCGTCTACCTATGAACTCAAAATTTTGGTAACCATCTTTCACGAGATGATCGTCGACGTATTCGTCATCAGGCCCCCCGCTATATCCTCATCGGTGACATCCTATACCGGCGGGGTATCGACACCATTCTTCATCGATGCATGACTATTGACGAGGCTGACAGAGTCTTAAACGATTGCCACAGTGGTGCATGTGGGGGCCATCTATCGGGTATATCCATTGCTCAAAAGATTATCCGAGCCGGTTACTTTTGGCCCACCTTGTTTCATGATTGCATTCACGTCGTGAAACGTTGTGAGCAATGTCATCTCTATGCCAACAAAGCCCGGGCACCCCCCTCCCTTCTTCACCCTATCATTACGGACGGCCCCTTTTGTAAATGGGGCATCGACTTTATGACTTGTAATCCCCCCTCCATCAATGGTCACAAATACATTGTTGTCGTTGTTGATTACTTCACCAAATGGGCAGAAGCTATGCCCACTTTCAACAACACCGCTAACACTGCAGCACGCTTCTTCTTTAATCACGTCATATCCCATTTTGGCGTACCACTCCAACTCGTTTCCGATCATGGGAAACACTTCGAGAATGAGATCTTCGTCGAACTCTCATCTCGGTTATTCTTCTCTCACGAGTTTGCCTCACCATACTATCCTCAGTCAAACGGACAGGTCGAGGCAGTGAATAAAGTCCTCAAGACCATGTTACAGCGCACAGTTAATAAACATAAAACCAATTGGCATCATATGTTATTTTCTTCGTTACGGACTTATCAAATGGAAGTAAAGACCGCTACAGGGTTCACGCCATTTCATTTAGTCCATGGGGTCGAGGCAACTCTTCCCATCGAGTGTGAAATTCCCACCTTACGCACCGCAATTGAGCTATTACCTGACACTATTCCAATGGAGCAGCGCTTGCTGAACTTAGAGTCGCTGGATGAAGATCGTCGATCTTCCTTACAGAACAACGAGGCAGCTAAAAAATCATCCAAAGCTACCTTTGATCGCCATGTCAACCTTCGATCATTTCGCGAAGGCGACCTTGTCCTGGCTTATGATATCGCTCATGATACCTTTGGCGACGGTAAATTAGAATCACTTTGGCATGGCCCTTACATTATCCAACATTGCCTCACCAAAGGTGCATATGTCCTGGCCTCTCCCAAAGGCCTCTCTCTCAAAGAACCCGTCAACGGGTTCCATCTCAAGAAATTTTATGCTTAAATGTAGTCAGACTACTTTAGGTGATTTCTTTTTCTAGTATTTTTTAATCGTGTTTTCCTCCCCTCTCATCTAAACTATCCTTTGTGCTATTGACAAATGCTTCCTCCACCAACCTACCATATTGGTTATGTCGACGGCGCCAGCCGTTGGACGCAAAATCTCTCTTTGGCGGCTTGGGCTCTCTACACCCCCTCACATGAAATGCTACACTCAAGAGGCATATGTTTGGGGCCAGCAACCAACAACCAAGCCGAGTACACTGCGGTCATTGGCCTCCTGGCCGATGCCCAACATCATCATATTCGTCACCTTAGCATCTTCCTCGACTCTCAACTCGTCGTTCTCCATCTCAACAATGTATACCGTGTACGCGATCCGTGCCTCTTTCTCAAATACCTGCAGGTTAGACTATTATCTCGACATTTTGATTCCATTACATTTACACATATTCCAAGACAATTGAATCAAACAACAGATG
>ML782390.1:172485-184060 GCA_009831015.1 Picea engelmannii | reverse complement strand
AATAACCCTTAAAAATGAGTTAATTACATTAAAAATGGGTTAAACATTAATTAAAACCCAAAAGTGGTTAGAAAAACCCACTTTAAAACCATATTATAGTTACAACGGGCTTAAGCCCCCTCTCCTGGGCGCGCGCCCCTCTTTTCAAGGTTATATGGACCATATGGCCAAGCGCTAGCCCAAAGGGCTAAGCGCTGGCCCCTCTCCATTCAAAACTTTGCAATATATTTCATAATGTGGGTTTCATAACATAAAAATTAATGTGGCACATTGGTAAAGGACCATTGTTAAAGCTTTATATGGTGGGGAGGTCCAGGGGTYGAACCCCATGGCCTCCATAAAAATTTTAATAAACAAACCAAACACCAACAACCAATAAAGGGGTGCCACGTGGCAGCCCATGACTGGGCCACATGGCACTACGTCATTTGACCATAATATGCCACGTGTCACAAACTGATTCACCCAGATGTCAGCCAATCCAAAAATTCCACGTCATCTCCTGCACAGTCATCATGCTGATGTCATCAGCGTTGACTTTTTGACCAGTTGACCTTTGACTTTTTACCTGTTTGACTTTTCGGTCAGAACGCGATATCTTCTTCATACGGACTCCGTTTGACATAAAAATTATACCACCGGAATCGGGAAGACGAGACGGACACAATGGTGTTGGTTTCGTCGGATTCCGAGCACTTTCATTTTTGAGCATTTTTCATGCCCTGTCAGTCTTCTGAATCCGATTTCGGATCACTTATGATGATCTCAAGCAATCCTATAGGAATTGAAGATTTGTTGTCAATTTGGGTTTTTATTTGTTTTGATGGTTTTATAATGGACTGCACTAATATGGAATTGAATATCCTGAAGTTAAAACCATGAGAGTCATTATTCCTGTAATATCTCAATTTTTACTTAGAATATGGATGTAGAAGTCATATGGAGATGGTTGTGAGCCAAGAGTACATGTGAACTATAATTGTACATTTAGTTATAATATGAAAACTCTAACTACTACAAATAATAATGGAGTAAAGAGAGATGGGGGATATGACTCCACAAATGGGGAAAGTGAAAGGGTTCTAATGTGAGCCTTAAGGAGCTAAAGAAGAGAGGACATTGGATAGTGACTGAACCTAAATTCCTTAGAACCTTTCATTATGTCCCTTGATCAATTAATATTTGTTTAAGTTCCCTATGCTTGGGATTAGAGGTGAAATGTGTTTTTCTCATTAAGACACATGGTAATTGATTGACATGCTTAGAGCATGCATTATTATATTACAATACTATAGATGTCCAAGATAAATATTACAAGATGAATATTGTTGAAAGTATTACTTTGTGATTTTTGATGATCACTTTCGATACCCTATCTTTAAAAACATTTTTACCCTAAATACGTAGCTCAAATGGGAGCACAAGTCATATGGTTGGAAAGATTATTTTGAGACATTTCCATTGTTATATGGAATTCCTTCTAAGTCCCTAGGGATGAGGAGGTATGGGTTTTTATGTCTAACAACCCAACGAGAAAATTGAGGTCAACTTAGCCAATATTTAGAGGTTGGAGTGGGGATAAAATTACTATAAATACAGTATATATTTTAGCATTACTAGTTCAACCAAGCAAGAGATCAAGTCTGAGGTGCAGATAAGTGATATGAGGTGTGTTAAAGGTGTTGCGGTGTCTTTCTGGTGTGGAAAAGAAGACTACGGGATTTATGATGATGCCCGCAACCCTCAACCCACAGGTCGGAAGGTCCACGTCAACAGGATCTTTTCCTTTCCACTGGCCCGAAGAGCTTTCACAATGGCTCTTCTATTTACCTTTCGGGAAATCTGCACCCACAACTATCTTTTAGAAATTCCCCCTTGTATTTCAGGAGATCGAACTTCACACTTTCGTGAATCCAGTGGCCAAGCGCCTTGTCTCTCAAATCACCGGAACCCAAAAATAGTCAATGCTGAACTTTCCTCTTTCTCTTTCAGATTTCTCCTTATCACGATTTCGGCGGTCCCAATGTCCAACAACTTGTTCCCGCAATTCCTGAAACCCGATTTACCGAAATTTTGATGCGCTCGCAATGTTGAATTTTCAATGGCTTTCACTCTATTGGGACTTTGGACTTCGCGATATTGCGAATCCTGATGCAAAGAATTCAGAACTTCGCCCCACGAAACCTCGAAATGGTCAACGAAAATTGACTTATGTGCTGATAATACGCCACCTGTCCACCTACCAATTCTGTGGCCCACACGATCCTTTTAGCCTTCGGGACTTCGCGTTTCATGATTTCGTGAGTCCTGTTGCCTAGAGTTCGGGACTTCCACCCATGAAAACCTGAAATAGAAGTTCAGGGGTAAATATAACGGCTTTTGTGACTTGGATCTACGGCTCTACTCCTCCTGAGCTTAGAACCTTTGGGAATACTCGTCATAACTCCCCTGCTCCTCCGTGAGATCTAACGGCTCACGGGACTTCGCGAATTCTCTACAAAGAATTTCGACTGCCCGTTCTTTCCTCTCTCAAGGATGTTTGCAACTTCTTATGAAAGTGGCTTTCCATGGCACTCAATCACCTGCGACCCAACTTGCAATGCTTTCTGACTATTTTCAGTGCACAAGATTCCTGTGTTTCCTTCGACAACTTTGAAGGCTTTATCCTTTCTGAGCTTTCCCCAAATCTGACTCTATCAGAAAAATCCTGCTCGCACTCCTTGTCGCAGACTTTCAAACACTTTCCAAGTGTCGAACTCCTTCGACTCTGTGCACACCCTGCAACAACAGTCTCTCAATACTTAGCTCAAGTTCCCAAATCCGAGTCTTTACTTAGCCTACACACTCCTTGCATGGCTCATGTGCCTAACTGCACTTCTGAGGGAATGAGAACAAAAGCTATCTAGTCTGAGCTTTCAAAGACAAACCTCTGAACCCTTTGTCAATGCACTCCTTGCAAAAAATTCAACTACACTCCTTGCAGGAACTCTTGCTCAGATAGAGAAACAATTGAAACTCATTCCTTTTCCCTTTCCTCTCAGATTTCAAACATTCAACAAGAAATGATTCATACATAGCATAAAATAAAATGTATAGCATAAAGAGTAAAATAACCATGAGCATGACATTCAATATACATACACAGAGAACAAACATGACACCATGAATTTGAATCAAAAGCTTCCTCTATTAATTCAAATCTTTGTACATGGGTGTCTTCACACAACTCTTTGCCCTTTCTCTTCTATGCTCTTCATAATAATGTTACAATACACAATGAGGGTGTTTATATCCCATTTCCCTCTTGCACTCTAAAACTATCTAATCTAACATTCAATTCTATCTACCTTCATTAACTACTATAAATTCCTTCTACCTACTAAGGACAAGAGCGGATCGCTCAAGGTCTGATTACATTTTACAAGTGTGCCTTCACTTGATGGCTTCATTAATGATTCTAGATATTTCAAAATTTGCACTGGGCACTTTTCCAGCCATCCCTTGTCTCTGCACTGGCTCGCTTGAGATGCTCCTGCATCAATTTTCTTGTGGTCTTTCTTGTTCTCAAGGTGCACTATGAAGGAACGAAGGTCTGTGATGTTGTTGTGTGCACTATTTTTACGTATTGACGTTTTCATTGGTGGATGTTTTCGTAAGTAGTTGTTGTCTTTAGTAGATGTTGTTGTCATTGGATGTTGTCATCAATTATTACATTATGGGAATGATGTTATGCGACTTCCTAGGGTTTCAAGGATTGTCTCTGAAATGAAGCATGCAAATGAAGTCAGAAGTATTCTTTGTATGAGTATATTGGATTGGTGTCTCCACATATCTTATTGGAATTGATGTTTCCATATATCTTATTGACTTGGTGCTCAGTTGAGGATATTCTTCTCTATAGTATGTTGGTGCCTACATATTAATGAGTTGGTGCTTAGTTGAGGAGATCGCTATCTCATGTAGGTTGCTTCCTACATCTTTCTAACTTGGTGCTCAGTTAAGGAGATTGGTGTATCTAGTAAGTTGGTGCCTATAAACATTTATAAACATAACTTTATGGTTTTCTCCCGATTGGGTTTCCATGTTAAACTATGTGCAAATTTGTTGGTTGTGGAGGCTAATTATCTTCATGATTCATAGGTATTTGCTTTCAGTCATGTTTATACCCCTTGAAGAATTTTCAACCCAAAAGAATGTACACTCCTCCATGTGGGGGAGTGAAGAGGGGGCTTACCCCCTCTGGAAGGTCTGGGGAGTTATCCCCCTAGATAGGGGGTCCAGGGGAAAGCGGACCCCCAATGGGGGTTCGAGGGAGAATCCCATGAAGGAAAAATTTCCTTGAAAATGTATGTTATAATTTCATAGTAAATTTGGACCATTCATTATAAGGTCACAGATTTGACGGTAGAAGTTATGTTACAATTTTTTTCCCTATAAGGCAACCCTCTTTTATGAGGAAAATGTATTGTGGATATCTATCATTGTGAATATTGTATTTGAGTGAGGACACTGTGAGAGAAAGAGGAGGAAGTTACAACGAGTGTGTTGTAGGTTGTATCCCTTCATTTGTTGCATAATAATAAAGAAAGGACATGGCAATTTCTCTAGTGGGCATAGCCCACACTAGGTGAACCATGTATATTTGTGTCTCTATTGTATTGTGTATCTTCTGTGTTTTATTTCAACATTTGTTTTATTTTCTTGCTTTGTGGTCCTGCTTTTCTAACAACTAGTATCAGAGTGAAAGGTAACTCACATGAAAAGATGGTTCCTGGTTTGAGTGGGAACAATGGAGGGAGATGGAAAGTTTAGAGTCAAGAATGGTTATATGTGATTATGATCTGAGTTTATATGTGATTATTGTTTCTCGTCTAATGAATGGTTAAATAAAGTAAAACATATCGTATATTAATTCAATCCCCCTCAATATAAACATAAGTTCAACAATTTCTATCAAAGCAGGAATATCTTAAGAACATATGGAATGTAAGGAATCTATCCCTAAGCAGAAACAGTTTAAGCACTAGAAGGAATATCTTGAGAACATATGGAATGTAAGGAATCTATCCTTACAAATAGATCTCCTTTGTTTTTTGAAACAAACTATCGAACATTGACTATAAGAATGAGGATATATTTCCAGGCCCTTGGGTTTGGTATTTTGGAATCAATCACAACAGGTTATACAGATAAAGTTGGGAAGGACTCAAACGAAAAAAATGAAAAATAGATAGAGGTCATCGATAATGTCCCTTTGTTATAACCCTAATTTTCACCACACATGCTTACCTGGCATCAGGCCATCTCATTTTCCTTCTTTGCCAAGCCACTACTGAATATCTCTTCTTAAAAACACATTTTTTAAAGGCACAAGCTAGATGACCCACTACAGACCATGTGTACACTCTAGCTGACCCACTACATCCCATGTGTACATGCTAGCTGGCTCATTACATCCCGCATGTACCTATAAAAGTACGAAAAATGGAAAGTTGCTGATGAAACACACAGTTTTGGGTAAGTTAACTAATACTTTCGACCATGCATGGCTAGTCACTTGACTAAATACCTAGCTCCTTCTAGCTTATAAAATAAGGGGTAGGGGTCCCATTTGAAAAGAGGAAAATCATAGTAAAGAAACTCTACCCTAATTAGCATTTCCCTAGGCTCAACCTTTTGCAACTATTGTGTGAAGAGAAGCATATATAGAAGTAGTTGGAGTGTAGTTGAAGAGGATCCTAGGACCAGATTCGAGGAGTAGTGCCAACCACATATTGTCAGCTTTGGGAGGAAGCTTGCAGTCGAGGAGCGAGTGAAAGCGAAGGGATCGACATCAAATGAAGGATTTAAGGTAGAGTTACCTAATATTGTTTGCACCTTTGTATTGCATGAATGTGGAGTTTCGTGTAGGTAGAATAAGAAAAAGTGGAGGCCTTTAAATGGTCATTTCCTGCATGTATGATTAAACCCTTAGTGGTAGTCCCTAGGAGGGATTTCCCACCCACAATAGAATTGGCAACCGTACTGGAGATCTCTCAGGTTTTCTGTCGATACTTTTTTGGTAGTTTTAAATTGTTTTCACCACATTTTTTCTCTATTTCTGCAAGAGTCTGAGCTAGGAGGGATTATGGTCCTCCATATGAGTATTGCTTGCTTTCTTTGCTTAACTGCCTTTTATTTTTTAGAAGTCCCAAAGTTACATGCGACCTGTATAAGGCCTGCATGAGTGTACCCGTGCCCTACCTTCACACAACCCATGTGCACATGCTAGTTGACGAAGTGTCAGACACATCTTTGAGTTCATAAATTTTTTAAGGAGAGGCAGTCATCCTCTCCCCTGCCATAAGTAAGTCTTCTAAGGGGTTTTCTAGATGTCATTCTGGTCTCTGTTTTTGTAGTTTGTATCTTAGGTACCACCTTAGATTGGTATTGTTCTATCAAATTTTCCTCGAATTGTTTTTCTTTTCTGTCAAAGTAAGTTTCTGAGTCTTCAAGGGAGTTTGGTTCTCAATACCACTAGTCTCTTCCAGTGTTTGATTGCTTGTTTTTTTCATTTTCTAAGAATTGAAGAGGTACATGTGGCCTATATAAGATCTGCATGTGTGTACACGCACTCTGACCTTCCACAATTCACGTGCACACGCTGGCTATTGGACTGTCAACAACATGTTTGTTGAGAAATTTTTTGTTTAAGGAGAGGCAATCATCCTTTTCCTTGTCAATATTTATACCTCTTAGGGTTCTTGGTCTCTGTCATAACAGTCGACAACTTAGGTCTAATCATAGCAATAGATTTATTTTTCATTAAAAAGATTTTCTCAAAATTTTTCTTTCATAGGGTTTTTAGACAAGTGTGAGAGTCTAATTTCATCAGCTTGTGTGTTATTGTCAGTAACTCTTTGTGATCTTCGCTTAGGCCAACAGTTTTCTTGGTCTTTACTTGTCATCATTTTTCCTTTTTGCTTTGCGAGCATTAAATAAAAAAAAAACTTTTATTTATTGGTTTGGTTAAGTAGTTGTTGGTTTGCATTAATAACCAAGAAAATTCTTGCTTTCATAAGTTCTTGGTTGTTTACTTAAGAAAATAAGTAGATCGTAGTAGAGAGAAATCATGTTTTGAGTTTGTTGTTCAAAGATCTTAATATATATATATATATATATATATATATATATATTAGTTTGAAAATTTTATTAAGAATTGTGTCAAGAAGAAGTTATTTTGTTTCCATCTTTCTGTTTATATTTTTTTTCGTCTCTAAAACCATCACTAGTTTCACTTTCATAACCTTTGAATTAAAACAAGCCATAAAAAATTAATGATTAATTAAAATCAAATAGACTTTATGTTTGTAGGGTCCATCAACTAGTCTAGGATAGTGATCCAGGTGGATATTGGTGGCCACCCACCTTTTCCAACTGGCTTAAAACAGCTTTATGGCAATTTTGGCAATTTATTATTTTTAGCAGGTTTTAACTTCCGGGGCCATTTTGAGGGCCTAAATGAAGGTTTTTCGAGATCGAGGTTCTCAATGATAGCCAAAGGTATATTAAGCCTCCAAAATGAATCTCCTCGATGATACCTTTCCAAAAAGCTATCACACGCCTAAAACGGAGATCATATGCAAAAGTTACGACCCCGGGAAGTTGATGCACCAACTTACCCAAACGGGGCCCACATGACTTTTGGCGCTTCATCTCCTAGGGTTAGATTTTTGGATGTCTAGGACTTTTGGAATTCCTGATTAGTGTAAAAAGGCCTCCAGAGCCTCATTGTAACCATCTTCTTGCAAATGCGAGTAGCTGTCACATCTCTTCTCAGAGATAAGCTGCCACCATTCTAGCGAGTCTTTCACTCTGTATTTTTACAGTCTCTGTACATTTCTTTGATTAATAGAAATCATGTATTACTGTATATCTGTTTTTATGGTTTCATCTCTGATACAGTTTTGTTATATTATTGAATATCTGCAATATCTCTGTGCATTTCTTTATTTTATCTCCGCTCTCATTTCGTGCCAAAAAAATATGGATCAGATAGAGCCTTGATTTAGGCTGGAGAGGAAACTCGTCAAGGTTGTAAAACATACATAAGAGTTTGTGCTAGGGAGTGTTAAAAGTCTAGTATCATGAAATTTATTTGGGACCCCCCTTTGACACAAGATCTAAACACGAGGTCGCATGCACAAAGGTAGCGGACATAACCCCTCTGAAGACAGACCAAGCGTAGTGGGGAACACATATAGAGGGCATGTTTTGGGATTCCTTCGATTGCATTTTCCATGGATCTTCATGGGTCTCGAATCTATTTGAGGTCCTCAGTTGTCTTCCAGACCACTTGCTTTCGATACCCTTGATAGGTTTCAGGCTTGATACCCTGGTCATTGTGGTCCACCCGACTATCGATTGTACCCACCTGGTGACTGTTTACGCACTGGCAACCTAGTTGCCATTATTTTAGGGACTTACACAAGTGACTGCAGGGGTAGACCATGGTACCTAGGACAGACATCAAGCCACACTTTGTAGAGTATACCCGGAGGGTGCTTCCATATTTGAGTTGCACTTGCACCGGTAATTTGCTCTAGTGTTGGTTGTTGTAACTGTTCTTCCAAATAGTTTAGTCATTGCTTGTTTTATCTCATAGGGACCTTTTCTAGTGTGTGTTGTTTTTGAATGAATGGAAAGCCCTAGTGTGTCTTTGATATTCTCACACTATGGAGGATAACATGCTCTGCTGGTCACCAAGGATTCTTGGCTTGCCACCATTTACACTAGAGCCACCTTCGCTAACACTAAGGCAAAAGCTATACCAACAAGGGTCTTTTGAAGTGACCGGGTCACAGGAAAATGTGCCCGAACAAAATACGGAGGAACCAACCAGTTCATACCTTGGAATGAGAGCTCTTGGTTCATCCAAAACTCCAACCACTGATATTTCGATGCCCATTATCGTATAGATTTATCCTTACGAGCGCCAGACAATGTCGGACGCAACAGTGGAAACAAACATTGCCACTTCCTTTGGGAAATATTCTATTCCCACTATGAATGTCACCACACGGGGTATTCCACCTCCTAACCCACTGTTGTCGGTCTGAGCCCCCGTTGTCTCAACTGTGACAGGCCCTTTGTTCTCATATAGGATGCCTAGCTCAGGTAGAAGTCATGTGCTTTCCTACTCCACTTTACAGACTTTAGGTCTAGGGGTAGGGAGCTCTAACTCTCCTTTACAAGGACCCATCGAGGGCACTTCAGTTCCCTTTAACTCTTTCCTTTACCGAAGAGGTCATATACCTCCTTTGTCCCCTTCGTTCAGTGGTGCCCATTAGTAATCTGTCAGGCCAAATGCACACTATAGTTCATTTGGAGAAAGGAGTCAAGGACCACCTTCTCATAATATGTTGGTAGGTTTAACATAATTTTATTTGTTCAGTGCATTTGGTAAAAACACTTTCTCATCATCTTCTTTCCCGACTGGGGGCCACCCTGGTTACGGACAACCTAATCCTATGCAGGGTAATATCCCTGCACAGGGGGCAAACCCAGGAACTTCTTCCACATCAGGAACTTGGAATTCTTGGCAGGGATAAGTTCACTCGTCAAGAATGTCGATCGGGGGCAACTTTTTTCACAACCAATGGAACCCCGGGCAAGGTGCAGTACCTATGCCCATGGGATCGGCATGGGGAAACCCTTCCCAAAGTCCTCCAAATGTAATGCAAGCCCAACCATCTACGTTCTATTTTGGGAATCAGCTGATGATGTCTCCTCAAACACAAAATCCGTACGTTGGTCATGGAGATGGTTTTTACCAGAACCCAGGTCAACAACCCAACTTTTCCTAGCAACCTGGTGCCAGTCAAAGTCCAGGCTCCTTTTTCCATGGTTATCACCAACAACCCAAACTTCCTTTCCTGGCTAACTTGCATTTTCCAGACTTAACAAGGTTTTTGAATGACCCTATCTATCATGATCTGTGTTGGCCCCCTATGCCAACGAAGTTTCCTTTGGACTACCAAAATTCAAATCCAAGCCTACACTAGTACATATGACCAAATTTACGATGGTTGTTCGTTGATATTGCCACACTTATCCTTCATAATTTCCACAAAAGAGGAGATTTTTTCTCATCATAATAATTTTGTCGCTATATCCACGATCTAGGTGTGCGTGGAAACATCGACAAAATTAGCTATCCATGTGTCACCACCTTCAATAATGGTTAAGATTATACATCGTCGCAATTACGATGAAATTTCATCGCAATACCAACTAAGAAATGTGGCAAGTACGACGAAACTTCATCGCAATTGGGACGAAAAGTTATGCCAAGCCAATAACTTACGACGCAGTTGTTGAATGTGCGATGAAAGACTGTCGCAACTTGCGACGAAACTACGTGGTAATATCAAGGAGTGCTATATCTCAAAACCATATTTACGACGGACTTGTTGTATATGCGATGAAACTTCATGGAAAAGTGCGACAAAGTTTCGTCGCTATAGAGACGGTTATGGTAAAAAAGTAAAAAACATTCCGACGAAATTCCATTGATATTGCGATGATGACTGTAGGTTTAAAAAAAAGCATTTACATGAAATATGGTATACCATATTGTATTCCATATTACAATGTAATATGGTAATGCCATATTACATTGTAATATGGCATTACTTTTACATTGTGATATTGTAATATCGTAATATATTGTAATATTGTAATATATTGTAATATATATATCCCCTAGAAATAATCAAGGCCCTAACCAACTAAATATTGTAAGCATGTGTTATCATGAAGTTGGATTAGAGGTAAGGATACCAAGAATTGTAATGCATCAATATTAAATCTAATGAAAATTGAAATTTCATTTGAAATCAAAGCAAATTTCTTATGATACACAATGGCTGAACCTTTGATACAATGAAGGAGTTCGATAACATAACACTTGAAACTTTTGTTTCCTTGAGATCTTCAGAGATGATGAGGCTATGAATTTTCATGTTGAAAGTTTGTAATGAAGATAGTATCATGGAATCTTTGGGACCTTATAGTCCTTTCCACAAAACCATGGTTTGGAGAACACATGAAATTGGTCCAAGTTAGATGTTTTATGTTTGCAAGAAGCTAAAGTAGTTGGTTTAATTTTGTATGTCACTCTTTGGCTAATATGGTTGATTGTTGTATTTTTACCTAACCATGTTGAAGGTAGAGAGGCAACCACCTTGATCTCCTTATATTTTTACCTAACCATTGGACATGGTATTGATCTAACACGTTGCTTGGTTTGGACGACATTTCCTCTAAATGGACAAGACCTAGGACTAGTCAACATATATGCCTCAAATGATTCAAATGAGAGAGTGGGCATGTAGGATTGGTTGGCCAATGAGATCCCAAAACCATATGGTTCTGTGAAGATTTGACGGCTTCCCTGCCCCTCAGCGAGCACGGTCGCCCCGCCAGGACCTTCACAAATCCGCGGCCCGAAGAGTTGACACTCTTCCCTCCCTTATCGGGGGTTCGCAACCCACAGTCTCTCTCACACACGCTTCCCCTTTATAACTTGCCTGGG